>RXOD01004432.1:0-22383 GCA_005223375.1 Amoebophrya sp. AT5.2
CCTACCAGCAGCTCCTACGTACTTCTATCAAAAACAAAACCTCCAAAAATTTCGAGCGCATACGGTTCTCGAAGCAGTACGGGCAACCGCAACAGCTACCAGTACCCCGCCTAAATGCTAGTACCACACCAGTTGTACCTCCACGCACCACTACCAAACTCCGAAACCACCGCCTTTATCAAGCGCAGCTGACTTGTTGTAGTTGTTCTCAACTTAAAACAATAAACGCGACGGAGCGCCGCAGTAAAAACCAAACGCAGCCCGCCGCTGGAATAAACCTTTGTTCTTCACCAGGTCGATGCGGCTGCAGCACCAGCAGGTGCAGGTTGGCCTCGTATCCTAGCAGCAACTACAAGCTTAGTGCTAGTGCCCCCCCAGCACAACTACCACAAGGGGGTCTTTCACGTTCCGTTCCCGGCGAGTGCGGGTCCTGAAGACGTAGATGTGTGGCTTTGGGGTGCTTGAAGATCAACATCATCAGCTTCGCAGTTACTTTCTTAAGTTTTTTCTGTAGTAGTTAGAGCAGCACATCTCTTTGTACATGTACTTGTTCGCTTCTTCTATCTATGGTATATATTTATTCTAGAAGTCCACCTATAGTTTTTCTTTTCGAGGAATAAATTGCACATCAAATAAGCTTCTGTCTGCGTCCAGCATATGGCTTGTGCGCTAGCGGGATTCGATGGCCCTGGCACATCGAGCTTCGTCGGTTGCCCTTGCCGTTGTCGCAGTAGCCGAGAAATTACTGTGGACGCGAACATGGAACCAAACATCATCGTCGTCCGGCTTTCTCCTGCCTTCGACTGGTTTACGTCGCGCGGCAACTCGTGGTATCGTACTTTCGCACAGCTTCGTGGAATGTAGTCTAGCCCGCGCGGTCCGTTCGACCACCTAACCCACTCTTGTTCTCCGTTTTTCGCAGTCCTGCTCCCTTCGTGAACAACTCCGGCGGGGTCATCTTTCCCGTTATCGTCGTGGTCGTCCCGCTGTGCTTGTGTAGGAGTCTTCTCGAATGATGCCGATGTGGCTTCCCGGATATCATCCACCGCTGCCTTAGATGCTCTTTCTTCTCCTGGTCCTGCTTCTCCTCTTGCCGCCGCCGACATCGCGGCGACGCCCAACACATCCAGTCCCTGCGCTGACAGTCGCGTGGAAAGCCGAGGGAAAAATTGTCCGCTTGCGCTCCCCAGTGCAGCTGAGGCTGCTCGTCGTGGAGAACGAGCATTTCTGTAGTTAATACTGTTGTTGCTCTCTACGTCTACGTTCTTCTCTCCCCCGGCGTTGTGGCCGAATATTTGCGCTTCGATAAAGGCTAGAAACACGTCGTCTCCCCATGTCAACAAACTGTTTTCTCCCGGGTTGCCCCTGCCAAGCTGTCTGCGAACGAAGGCCACGACATCGGAGCCCGCGTGGTCTTCTATGCCGCCTACTTTTCCCAATCTAGTACCAGCAGAGCCATCCCCATCCTTTGCACGATGCGGCAGTACCATGCTGTCCTCCATCGCCAAAATGCCGCCCGTGCCACTCCTCGGCTCGTCGATCCATCCGTGCTTCAGCAAATGCAGCATCTCCTCAGCCACTTCTGCAGCAGGAGGTCGACAGGATAATATTCGCGCACTGGTTGCAGCAGACAGAGCCCCGTCGCTCGCGGTTTCACTTTCGCCCGCTGTGGAAAGCGCTGACGTCGGGGCCGTGCGGGAAACCCAAGAAATCCTCGCATCATCAGTTGCCGCGGCAAAGTTGTGACGGCGTCCGTTTTGATCATGACAGGAAGCAGGCGCAGCGAGCAACTCGTGGTCGTGGAGCAGAACCCGTGCCAGCATTGACGCTGCAAAGAGCTGCACGCGGAGCCAGCGCGGGTCCCGGGCGACGAGAAGATGCAGGTGACGCGCCTCTGCGCCCGCGTTCATGATCCACCGCAGAATGCGCGCTTCGCGGGGCCCGATTTTATCGAGAAGCAGGCTGGTTGTGCCGCTCGCCCCGACAGGACCGGCGGTTTCTTCGTGTTGTAGTCTCGCGACGCCTCGCAGCTGGCGTAGAACAGCTTCTGGCTGGACCTCGGCCGCAAACATAGTGGAGTAGGCCAGAAAAAGTCGCGCCTCAGTCACGCGCGCGCGTGACGTGTGCGAATTGGCACCCTCGAGCAGGACGGACGACCGTGGCGGCGCCAGAAAAAGGCGCAGCCTCTGTTCCTCGGACAGGTTCTGCAACTCCAAGCCGCGCTCCTCAGCGCCATCGCTTTGTTTACGGTTCTGGCTTCGCAAGAAGCGAACGATGTCGCGACCGGCTTTTTGCGCGTTGTGGTCGAAGGTGGGCGTGACATCGATTTCAACGAATTCAGTGGCGGGATAATTCGGAGCGAAGTTTTCGTGAAACCGTTGTTGCAGCATGCGGGCAACGAAGTGGTGCACAAGCGGTCGCGCCGTCGGTGTTTGATTCGCGTGCGTCCATTTGTACACTGCTTCCCAGAACCTACGGAGCAGCGCGCCACCCTGCTGATCACCACGCGCCTGCACGGTTTGTCTGGCAGACGGCAGAGAGTGGAAGCTCCAGCTCCCAGAAATTTCCATATGCTCCTTCAGTAGCTCCTCCCACAACACAACTTTTCGCTGCGGATCTGAATGTGCTGACTGCTTTTTGAGTTTAGAACGCCGCCCCAACGACCACGGCACGAAATTGTCCGCCGAGGCCGTCTGTGTATCTGTCAGCGCAGAATGATCCATGCCGAAGTGCGCAGTGGTTTTTTGCAATTTGCTCAGAAGTGCTTTAAGACTGCCTCTTTCTACGTCCTCCAACATCAGTGCGTGCGGGAGCGAGGGAAAGCCTGGAACACTCTGCGATCTGGCGAGTAGGCGGTAACTTGGATTCTCGTGCCACCTCCATGTCGTGGTGGTGGTTTCAGACTTCTTCCACGTTCCGACGAAAGTGAGCCAGCGAAAGAAAGAAACAGGGGCGTGGTCATCCATCTGTTCCGGGCTCGAGAGGTTGTTACTGCCGTCGTTGTACCTGTTGAACCTGGAGTCGTCCGAGGTGGCGCCTATGTGCCTCATGTCGGGGCTACGAGAAGTTGTCGACGAACCGCGAGACGCCGGATGAAGCACCACCTGCTCCTGCCCCTGCGACAGCGACGAGCGCATAGGAAACTGAAAGGCGTATGAAGACAAGGCCGGCCGCGCGGCATTGGTGCCGCCTTTGCGGTCCTTCTCCTTTCCATCTCGACGTGGTCTCTGTCCTTGTGCCTCCCAGAGCAACACATTGCGATGCGTGAACCCGAGATCGCGCGCTGTCGGTGCCAACTGAGACGTGTCAAAGAGGCGCAACCGCGCTTCCTGAAAATCTTCTGGCAGGCCCGCACGGGAGGCGTCACACGGCGTGATGAATGATCCTTGCTGTTGCTGTACTTCTGGTTCTTGAGAAGTGGATGGCTTCGACTTGCCTTTTGGACGATCCGCCGGCGAGGACGAAAGCGCGGGCGCAAACCGAAAGATCATGTGACAAAGGTCGTAGTACAGCGTCAGCTTCTTTTTCTGGCTTCCCTCGCCCTTGTTCTCGTGGTGGCCGACAATTCTTTCCACGCGGTCTGGCTGCAACGCCAACACGGCTCTGTCACTCACAATCGGAGGCTGCAGATGGTCCCTATGCGTGCCTGCGGGATATCCCTCAATTTTCATCCAAACGTGGAACACGTTTGCGTCGAGATGAAAACTACTGCCACTCCGAACCCCGCTCGCCCTGATGTTCTGGAACGGTAGCGGCGTGGATGCCTCGCGCTGAGCGGGAGCAGGTGGCTGAGTGTTGCCCTTGGCGTAGTTTTCAGCGAACATGTCGTAGACGCTCGGCTCCGGTCGCAATAGCTCGTACCATTCTACATTAGCATCTGCTACGGTAGAGGTGGCAGAGGGCGTCTTTGGTGTGGATGTGGAAGTCGACGTAGCGCTGACATCTCGTCGCCAATAGACCGCTCCCACAATCCATTCCTGAAGCTTCACGATACGAATATCCTGGTAGGGCTCCAGCAGAGGTTGCAAGCATGGCAAGCGAACATTTTCTTGTGCAGCAGCTGTGGCTGTCGATCCTGTTCTTCGTCGGGGGACGGCCTCACTCTTACTGTTTGTGTTTTCGTCGTTCGCAGAAGTCGCGGCAGTGCCTTTAAAAACGCACTCTCCAGCGTCTCGCAGCGGCAACCGGAAGTCTGGATTCCGTTGGTATTCAGTGGCGAAGAGGGTGGCGATTCTGGGGTCGTCAGCCCACCTGCGCGGCGCCAGCATGCCCGCGTCAATGCGCTTGAAGTCCTCCCACAGCGCGCCAGACTCTACATTGAGAAACACCCAGGAGCTCTTCCTTTGACGGTTACCTGGCTTCACGTCGACCCGCTGCGGCCTCCCAGATACACCATCAGGGGGCGCCTCTGCGTCCGCCTCCAACTCGGACCCCAGGTGGGCCCCAAGAAACGGATACTGCAACGTCAATACCGAAGTTTCCGCAATGCTTCCCTTTTGTTGCCTTGTACACGGCGGGGTGCTGCTCCCCAGCTGTGGACCAACTTCGCCTACAACTCCAGCACCGTCTACCTGCTCATCACGACCACAATTCGAACTGATGTTCATCTCGTGAACCAACCGTCTGCGCCACGGCGTGGATAGGTCTTTCAGTGGGAAAACTTCACCGATTAGCAGGAGCGCCCGCTTTGTCTGTAGACGTAGCGTGGGAGACGAGATATGCGCGGCCATATCTAGCGACGTCTCATCATCATGATCATGCTCCCTGTCGGAAGCAGTTGAACTCTCTGCGTCGCTCGGTTTTGCGGGCGGCCACTCGCTCTCCAGCGCACGACGGATCTTCAGCCGCGCTTCGCGGACGTCGGCAGCTGCCGTGCGGTCTTGTTCGGGAAAGATATCTGATGTGTGGTTCTCGCCGGTGTCAAATGCCGCACGGACGACATTGAACAGGACGGCCATCTCCGTCCCAGTACTGGAAACGAGGAAGTTGTTCTTGTAATTGTACTTGTAAGGGCCCTTTCCTGTTTGCCTCCGTGCCTGCTCGTCCACACATTCAGCATCTTCGGGATCTCGCTGCGCGTCCGCGCCGCCTGCAGCCTTGCCACTGTGATGGTGCCGAATTTCCCGATCAAGTAGAGGCGACGTTGCGTAGAGGGCAAGACCGGTCTCCGCCAGTTTTTGAATCGCCAGCCGAGCCCGGCGCATGTAGTTGTCGGCCGAGTTCTTTTGAGGGTAGGTGTCAGCGTGAGCGTCACGATCTGCACCTGCTTCTGTCCCTGCTCCTCCAGTGGAAGAAGCGGCTCCTGTTGAGTGGCGTCCTCGAGGCCGCTTTCCATTTCCTCTTCCGCCCTTCCTCTTCATTCCTTCCGGGGGTTTTGGGGCAGTCGTGCTTCTTGTTGATGGGTTGTACGCGTTCTCACTCGAGTCCATTTCCATAAACACAGGCACGGCCGTGACGATCCAGACGGCGATTGTTGAAATTGCCACTTCGCGTAGCTTCGCAAGCTGCCAAAGGAGCTGCATCCGACCCGGCATGCACGAGTGCCAGCGGAGGCGGCAAGCCGCGTCCCACTCGTGCTGCCTGGTCACGGCAGGAGCACGTCGACCTGAGGTCGTCTTCTTCTTTTTTGACTCAGGTGCCCCTGCACCCCCTTCGTCTTCCGCCCAGCCCTCTGTCGCGGCCAGAATTGCAAGGAAATCCGCAAGCTTCATGACGAGACGTGCGAGGACCCGCAATTTCTGGATGTGGAGTAGCGCTTCCTCTTGCAGGTCCAAAAGTTTGCGCTCCCTACTCTCGAACATGACGCTCGTCTGATGTAGGCCTTCCCCTTCCACTCCCTGGAGCCCGTCTTTGGAAGCGGTCGCGCTTTCCCGCTTTGTTTCACGGAGCAGCTTCATGTAATCTGCCGTCGCATCCAGGTAGGCCAGTAGCGGTAACTGCCGTCGCGGTGGACGTCCGGAACCGCGTTTCGGTGTGAGCGCATCGACCAGCCATTTCCCACCATCTGGGTCAGTCGGCCGAAGGTCGAAGAGCAGTGTTGAGCCTCCTGTGCTCGTCCTCTTCGACCTCGTCGCGCGATGAGTTGTAGCACTTCTTCTGCCAGTACTAGTATCGCCTTCTGTGTCCGTCTCTGTCGGTGTCGGTTCCAACCGCGGCGGCGCGCGTACATACCGAAGGACGGCCGGCACCTCTCCGTCGCGATCCCCGCAACGCAGCACCGAAAGTGAACCGCCCCGCGCAAGGTCCGAGATGCAATCTGCCATGGCTTCGCCCGCAATCTGCTCAGTGACCGTATGTACGAAGTGCCGGCCGCCGTCGAGGTCCAGTTGCTGCAACGTTGAGTACACGTCTGAGAGAGAGAGCTGGTAGAACAACGTCAGGTGGTACTGGCTTGTCCACCAGTGCGGAAAGCGATCGAAAAGGTCCAGCATCAAGCTCATTTGGATCTGGTGTTGCTGGCGCACGCGGAGGAATGATGATTTACTTGCAGCAGCGGGCACCACGGAATGATGATTTACTTGCCCCGCACCGGGGGCACTCATCGCGTCGGGATTTCCGTGTAGTCGAGGGGGTGAGTGAACCAGTGAAAGAACCGTCAACAGCTCCTGTCCCTTGCGAAGCAGAAGAGCGCGGGCGAGTGTCGCGTCTCTATTCTGCCCGTTGCCCGTGTCGGCGCCGGCCTGCACCCGCGCAGACTGGGCGTCGAGAGTCCTAGCGAAAAAGGCCTGTGATCTTTTCGTGATTTCTGAAGACCGCAAACGCGCGGCGCCCAATAGCTGCAGTGCGTTTGCACTTAGTGGAGGCGGTCGATTGGAGTATAATTCATGCGCGTCTTCATATTCTGGATCGTACACTGCGCCCCGACGGCTACTCGCAGAGAGTCCGTAGCGCAGAAGGCTACGAAAAACACGCAGCAGCTCGTTTCGCAAAATCTTTTCCGCCGCTGAGTCTACCGCATGCTGTCGTAGGGAACACGGAAATTCATCCTGCTGCTCCTGGACGCGATCGGCTGCCGCCTGCGCCGCACCAGAAGATGAAGGAGAAGCGGCCGCGTCCGTCGTGCTGGACGTGGCGCCACCCTTGTGGTTACGGCACGACCAAAAGGTGGCGTGACGTTCTTGGAACCAACCCGCGTCTGCGCTCTCCGGCGCCACTAGGGGGGAAAACTGCAGGGAAAACGTCGCGCCGGCCGCGGCGCCGCCCATCGTACGCGTTTCTTCTCGATGCGTGCTTGTCGAACCTCCACCAGTACCTGCTGATGCGCCGTCGTGTACTAGGTGTACTTCATTCTTCATCGGGAAGTGAGCGCGGAGAAAGGGGACATCGAACTCGGCCGCTTGCCTCTCCAGTGGCCGAACCCCCGGCTCTGCGCCCTCCGCTGAAAGCGGGTCCCTCTTTGCCTCATGATGAACTGCCAACTCCTCCTGTGCCGAGTTCGCATTTCTTGGGTCGTCCACATGCCGCCCCCCGGGCAGCAAACCTGCCAACCCCACCAGACGCGCGCCCCTCCCACTGCTATGCGACAAAAAGGCGGTTAACCGCACGTCCGAGTTCGCCTGTTTTTCTGCTTCTTGTAACAGAAAGCTGGTGGTCGTGGTTGAAAAGCTTTGAGGTGGAGGAGATGAACTCGGGGCCGGAAACTTGTGCTCGCTCGAATGAATATTCTTCCTTTTAGTAGCTGTTCCCGTCTTTGCCACAAAAAATCCAGGCAGGAATTCTTGAGTCTGTAAATGTAATTTTCCTCGCGCCGGCTCCGTCTGCGACCGTGCTTTCGAAGCTGAGTCCCCGAATTCCAGCCAATGCAGCCGGAGCTGCCATTTCATCAAGATTGTAATCGACGATGAAAACGCTCGCCGCAGCTTGTAGCCGGCGGGGTCCGCCTCTGCAACAATCGCTTCCATCTCGGCAAAGGAACGCGGCGCAATCGGCTCGAAGGATGGAGCTTCTGTTAATTTAGCTTCGTTTAAATGCGGCGTTATCTTGTGCGCCTCCATTCTCCAAGCGGTTGCGTCTGACACCAACAAATTCTTGCTATGATATGAGCTGGCGAAACGTACGAAGGCGTTGCGAATTCGAGTAGGACCGCTTGACTCGTTGCCCTGCCCGCTGGCAACCGCATCAATGTTGTGCGTGCAGCTCTTCAAATTCATCAGCGGAGGCAGGTACAGGTCCGCCGCAGCATTTTCGTAGTTACAGCGATCCTCGCGGCAGATTTTGCTTGATGGAGTCATCCAGACGTCGCTGACCCAGGGCTGTCCCGACGTCCCCCTAAAATTGTCATAAGCCTTTTCCCACGGTTGCAAATACCAAGTCCGACGAGTCATCATTTTTGCTCGTACAAAGGGGACGAAGTGCCAGTCGCTGGAGAAGGTATCAAACTCCCGGATAATGCTGCGCATGTGCTCTTGCACGGCGTATTGCGGTTCTCGTAGCAGCATTAGTACAGTCTTATCAATGAGCTCGTCCGTCACCGTCGCCGTTGGTCTCTTTCCCGGTGACCACTTGCTCCTGTCGACGAAGGGCTCCAACGCTTTCTTCGCTTCGGGCGATAGCGACACGTCCTGAGGCAAGTCATCGCCGAAGGTACTCAACTTCTTGGTCAGCGTACTCCGCATGTCCTTCAGCAGTCCCCAGTCAGCTGTCTCAGGAGCAGGACTCCTCTGCAGGTCGTGCGGGCACCAGAAGCTGTCGTCGTTAAGGAACCTGTCTGTGTCCTTATTGTCCGGAATCTTTTCGTGGTTCTTCCACCCGCGATCCAGCGCACTTTTCACGCTCTTGAGGGGCTGAATATTGACCCATGTCAACGCTTCGTGTGGCCGGGCCACTACCACACGCTCGCTGTCCGCGCCAACAAGCAGCCACGCAAGGAAAGCGTCGGCATCCGCCTCCGGGTTCGCTAACGGCTGCGGCGGGGAAGAATAAGAATTTTCTGCATTTATTCCAACGAGGCCTCCATCAATTGGAATCGGTCGTCGCGGTTCTGGTTTTGCTTTTGCAGCAAGAAGGTCGAGGTCTTTGCGATGAAGTTGACGGAAAAGTGCTTGCGGCTGCAAGTCGAGCGCGGCCGTAGGGTCAGCCTCTTTTTCATTTTCGAGCGGAGGATTCCAGCGCAAGAAAAAGCTGGGACTAGGTGTCTCGCGGTTCTGGGTCGTTTTAGCATGACGACGCGCCAAGAAGCTATCGGCCGCGACGTCCTCGTTCCCCTTTGCACGCAGATATTGAGACAGCTTCAGCGCGAGCACTGCGCTTTCAGGGTGCACTGCCATCTCGTGCGACCGCAGGATGTTGCAGCGCAAAAGACGGATTTGCCGCTTCTTGTTCCGTTCCTTCGTCGCAACCGCAAATAACTGGTCGGTGGCGGTGCCAGCCTCCACGTTTCGTTCATGGGTCATCAGGTCCTCGCTGCGCGCCCCGTCGTGAAAAGACCCGCACTCCCCGTCCTCACGAGGGTCGTCGCGGCCGCTCAATATACTTAACGTGGGGGGAAAGATATGGAGGCCAGGGTGAGGACCATCTCCATCTTCCAGCCCAAGTATAGTTCTGCTAACGTCTGTTTCGCCGTCATCATCATCTTCTGCATCTTCGTGTAGTCGTTGGCGTTCTTCTGTTCTTGACGCAGTAGATGCTTCTTGGCCAGAAGCAGAAGGTGCAGCATCGCGATCGTTCGCTGCGCCATGTCTTCGCGGTTCTTGTGCTTCTCTTTGCGCTTGCGCAGCACTGCGCACGAGCTTCATTCCCAGTGCCAAAATCTTCAGCATTTGAGCTCTGACCTGTGCGCGCTCGGCAAAGAGCAGCGACTCCCCGTTCCGATGGGCAAGCGCACGCACAAACACGCCCATGTACCTTACAACAACACCGTCGAGGTGCATCATGACGCTCCGCAATTTCTCCGCGAGGACTTCCTTGTTACTCTTGAACTTGCGCCAAGACCAGGGATCAGCTTCCACGACGTGTTCCTGTTGGGGCGCCGCTTTACCTCTTGGTGGCGTTTTCGCATCGCGAGCAGTACACCTCTTTGCTTCGGAGCCCGCCTCTACTACTGTTCCAGCTCCGACGCTACGAAGCCCCGCAAAAATCGTCTCGTGGCGGGGCAGCGGAATCGCCCCTGCAATTTCACGCGAAAAGAGCAGCAAAAGCGCCGGATAATCGCGGTCACAATCCTCCGCGTGGTCCTCCTCCTCCTGCGGCTGCCCCACCGGCCGCGGCATACGAACGTTATTTTCGTTATACCTGACAGAAACATCCCCGAAGGCTTCACAGAACTCCTCCAGCAAAAGCTTCCATCTCCCGCTGTCTGCAAAGTGCGGCAGCATGCCCACATTGCCCTGCTTACTGAGGAAATCCTTCTCAGTCGGCGCGGTCTCGAAAAGGAAATGCGTTAGCTCCCGAAGTACCTCAAAACCCCAGCCTTCCTTAGAACGGTCCACCCCGTCCCGAAGAGCAGACGTGAGTACAATAAGTTTACTTTGGCGCGGCTGATGTCGCTGCTCCTGGCCCTCCATACCTCCCATAGTTATGTCCACATTGTGGGCGGCAGTCTTGTTCAGGTTCTTGAGGTTTTCGTAGTGGTCTTTCTTCGAGTTCATGAACGTTGACTTCACATCTTCTAGAAAAGCGTGCACACGATGCTTGTCGTTGTCGTCGTCCCCTTCGTTCGCCATACGAGCGCTTCCTGCTCTAGATGCCTCGTCCCCTACCAGGGCAGCGCGTTCCGCAATCTTCGTGAGTGCGTGCACCAGATTCTGTTTGCGGTCTAGTGCCGGCCGAGTTCGCTTTTCCGCGATCTGTGCTATGCCGGATTTCGCTTCCGCGACCCAGCTAAGGGCGGAGAGTGTGCGCTTCACGAATTCTGACCGTCCGTCAACCTTGCGGAAATGGCCTCTGGAGGGAGGGGGTGCGCCCGTACCGCTCGATCCACGATTTCTTCCCTCCAAGAGCGAATCTTGTTCCGCCGCAGTTATTGTTATCCTTTCTCGTGCAACGTCTTTCGGCGATTCCTCCTCGCGCCCGGCGACGCGCAACATGTCGGCAGGTTCTAGAACGACGAGTCCACTTTTTCTGGTTCCAGCGAGTACAAGGTTCACTTTTTTGCCCACGCCCACCTGCGGTCTAATATCCTTATGTGCGACAGATTTACCCACTGGCGGTGCTCCCTGCCGTGACGTGTGCGACGTTTGTGAAGCTTTTTGTTTATCTTTACCACGACGTTCGTCTTGACCGCTAAGATGAATATCACGTCGCACCGAAACCGGAAGCAAACCTACCGGGTCTGCCTTTTGTGCAGGAAAAGCCTCGCGTCGGAGCTTCCGCGCCAACTTTTTCGCCGCGTCCTCCAGAAGAGAATACTGGTCCGTGAGGTAGCGGCCGAGCGTCTCCGCGCGGTGCTGCGATTCGCCCAAGACAGTTTCTCTCTCCTCGCGTGCCTTAGCTTCTTTCAGGCGTCCCCCAATGATGTCAGCGTGCGCCTTTTCGGCCTTGATCACGGCCCCTTCGAATTTGATGCGTTCCTCCCGTAGGCCTTTCGCCAGATCCGACACGGCGTAGTTGTGGATAGTCAACGACCAAGACTTGTAATCTGCCCGAGACCGGAAGAACTGACGTGCAAACGCCAATAGGGAATGCACGCCCGAATGCCGCGCTGGACTATGTGCAGTCCACGGAAGCACGTCCAACACAAATTCCATTTTTACTCGAGAGTCCTCGCCCTCAGGGCCGTTTTCCTCCGGTGTGGTGTGGTCAGCCCGAGAAAAAAACTCTACCGGCTGCTCTTCGCGCGCAGCACGCTTTATGCGCAAAACGTGTTCCCGACGAAGCCGCGTCCCGAGGGCGGTAAGCAGGCGTTGGGTACGCCTTTCCCCCCAGGTTGACGCCTGCGCTTCAAAGCCGGGCGCCCGTCCGCCGTGACCCGGCGCAGGCGTTCCAGGTGAGGGCCGGGTCGCCGGCACAGGCGATGGGCCGTTCGCGGTGCCTGCAGCTGGAGTGCTTTTCCCAGAAAGTCGTGGAGAGGTAGAGGTTGTGGGACTTTTGATGACGCCAAGCGAGCGCACGGTGTCGCGGTCAAAGACAGATTCGATGTTCTGCGCACTCCAGCTCCCCGCAGTCACGATTTGTGCGTCGCCCAGTGAAGTCGCAGCGGGCTTATGCTTCCGTGGCACCCGCAGTCCCGAGCGCAGCTTTTCCACGTCTCTGCGGTTCATACCATGGAGCACGGAGCGTAGGAGGCCGATTTCCTCAGGTTGCCCCAGCTTCACGTGCAGCCAGGCGTAGAGCCTCGCTTCTGTCCCTTCGTCGAAATCCAGGGCGAGCGTGGCGCGCGTTTCCGCGATTGCGAGCCATAGGTCGTCCGCAAGGACGTCGTCGAGTGACAGCCAGCCCACGACGTGGTCCAGTGCAGCGCCAGGAGTCGCGTCTTTGTTCTTGCTAAGATAGCGTTGCAGGAAGCCGCAGTCTCGTATCACAGCCTCGTCCGAAAGGATCATGTTCGTGTCGGGTTCGCCGCCGCCCCGGCGGATCGTAGACGGTTGATTCGCAGCACGAGCTTGTGCATGCAGCTTTCGCTCTACCTCCACGTGCTTCTCCACTCGCTTTGCCTGCCCCTCCTGCTTCTTTTTCGAGAACTCATCCTGGCGCTGGCCACAGCTGCCCCCGCTCCACGTTAGCATAGGAAGCACCAAGGCTCCACCGATGCTGTACAACGTCGCCAGCGTGCTGGCGCTGGGCTCCTTTTCGTCGGAATCGAAAGACCGTTGCGTTTTTTCTCCGTCGGGTGCGTTCGCTGGTTCCGCTCCGAGAACCGCCAAGTGCACACTCGGGTGGCGCATCATTGAGGAAACCGAGGCGGGCGGAGTCGCGGCTGCCGTGCCATTGCTTTGCCAATGCCAATGGCCACCCTCTGCAGCTTCGCGCTGATGCTCCGTCTCTGGCGGCGGCCCGGGCGGCGCTGCATTGTAGATGCGCACAGCACAGCCACAAGCATTATTCTCTCCGTCCTTGTTCTCCCGAATGGTGCTTTGAGCACATTCCACCTCGAGAAGTGCGTGCCGAACGTCGCGGCGGCACGGTACAAACGAACGGCCTTCAGACAGCGTTCTGCGAGGCCCGCCAGATCGCCACGCGTCGCTTGCGCAGTCCGCCTCATCATCTTCGTCCTCGCCTGGCACTTGGTAGGTGAGCGGGACGACGAAAACGTGCGGACCCTGATTCTCTGATGATCCCGATGTTGATTGCTGAGCGCAGCCGATTAGCTTTGCTCGCGCAGCCTCACTAAGCCGCAAAGCCTCCGCTTCCAGACCCAGATGGTCGTGCGATGGTGGTTCGTTTGCGTCTCGTTTCATCAGAGACCGATCCTGCACTGCTTTCAATGCGGGCAAAAAACTTCCCAAAAAATGTTCTTCTTCTTCCCTGATTTGGTCAAGGATGCCCACGAGGTTGCGAGGGCCGTACGCGTAGTTTGGCTGACGTTCACGCTCTTCAGTGGAACTAGACAAGAACGGAGGACGCGGCGTCACCGCGTCGCTTTCGAGCGCTACCTTCGTGGCTGTCGCGAACCAATCAAGAACAAGTAGACGTGTCTCCGGAAGCAGACCTTCCTCCGCTTCTTCAACGATCTGCCGGCGAGCGTTGAAATACGAACTCGAAGCCATCAACCCATCCATCTCCGGGGTCCAAGTCCGTTTCCACGGTCCCACGTTTTCCAGAAATTCTTCTGCGCCTCCGGCGCCGGTCGAATCCAAAAGAAACCTGGTAAGGTAGCGTATTAAACGTCGAGGGATTTCATTTAAGTGCTATAGTATTGCTGATTCGACGACTCATTGATGAGCTCCTTTGCTTTTCGTCGAGTTTCGCGTGCATCAGCTACGAAAATTGCCAAGAATGGAGCAGCAGCGTAATAAAAAAATTGGCCATCTTCATGATTGCAACGCACTTCGACTCTTTTCTTTGGTGCTTTCGTTCTTCTCGAACTTGATCGATCAGACCAACACCAAACACGATGAATCACGACAAACTACTCATAGATGGATATACCTCCAAATAAAACAAGGAAGTATTTGAAAAAAATGAGATATGTAGGAAGCCTATCAGTGCCACGAACTGGTGCGTTCTCCTCGCGTATCCGAGTGCGCGTGTGGGTGTACAGAAGCGTTTTTCGCCCAATCAAAGCCAAAGAAACAAATATAACAAGTATTTATAGTATTTTAAAAAAGCGTAGCAAGCCTTGCATACCCTGGATAGTGCCATGGACTGCGTTCTCGCGAATCCGGATGCGCGTGCGCAGAAACGTTTTTCGCCCATCGCGCCCGAAGAATGTGAGCCGCCACGCGAGGATTCAACAAAATAGTGCCTTTTTCGACGCCGCTCACATTTTTCTCGAGGTCGCCGCGAATGCAATCCGGCTTCCAGCACGGAAATTCTTTGTTTCTATCAACAAATATTCCATCGGGCCGCTCGCGTTCTCCCAATACTGGATAATGCAGAGCGCGCAATGTGGCCAACCGACTTGGGACCAGCGGGCCAGTTCTGGTGTCGTTGGCCGAACTCCGCGCGTTCCTCATCGCGTCACATTCCCACGCGTACTCGTTGCAGCTTTCGTCGTGCTGAGCGGTAAGGTCGCCGGCGCCTCTTGGTCTTGTCGCTGTTGTTGGACTGCTTCTACTGCTGCTGCGTCGTTCAAACTTACAAGGTTGCTCGTACACACAAAAAGCGTTGCTCGGCTCCTTTGACGACGATAGCTCCGCCCAGAGCTTTTCAGACAAGTCCCCAAATTCGCTGGCCGACCGGGAAAGATCATTGCTGGCAACTCCACGGGGCGGCAGTATCTCGGCATTCAGCGCGCGATCCTCCGCGCGGTCGGTCTGCCGTTGTCGTCTTTCGATCTCTTCTTTTAGCCTCTTCTTTCTCTCTGCTGCCTCATATTCTACTTTCTCGTCTCTTGCAACAGCCGCTGGCCCATGGCGCGCTGCCTGCTGCTGCTCGCCGGGCTCTTTCTTCTGGTTCGCAGAGTCGTCTTCAGGATCGTCGAAGAACACACGCTCTTCTAATTGGCTCTCGGGATCGCCATAAATAAGGTCGTTTTCTCGTCCTCCAGCGCCGGTGGCCGCGGAGGTCGCGAGGACAAAGAGATTGGGATTGTACCGGTTTCCCCAAAGAGGATGGCGACTCGAAGGCGCGTCCTCACTGGGCTCGTCCGCGAAAGCGTCTTCGCGCAAGCCACGTTCGCTCGAGCACTGGCCGCGGTCGTCGCCGTCGGAGACCTGCTGCATGCGGGCCATATCGGGTTGGTGCGTCACGTGTTCCGGGGTGCGGAAAACGTCAGCAAGAAGTTTTTTGCGAATCGCCTCAGGGTAGCCTTCCAGGATACGGAGGTGCACGAGGGCCTGCCGTCGCAATTCTACTTTTTCCTCTGGCTCTGCGGGTCTATCCTTTTTGATTTTCTTATCGTGTTTGTGCTCGTCCTGCTCGGCACGGGCAACCTCTTTATACAACTCGTCCTGGCAGTCAACGTTCAAAAGGTCGTCCTCCGCGGTCGCAAAGTCAGTAGAGCACTTGTCATCTACATCTACTTCGTGCTTCGTTACAGTCTGCTCATCAAGACGCATTCTTGCAGCCTGGGAAAAAAGGTCGCCTTCGTGAAACAAACCGTACCGGTCGAGCTTTTGGAGCGCCAGCGCGCCCGCGGTGAGGGACGGAGGCGCAGCAGAGGCAGATGTTGATGATGTTGATGAGGAAGTGGAAGCCGCTGCTGCTGGATCTACTTTGTCGCATGAGTCGATGTGCGGGCGGCTTGTTCCGTCCTGGGCCAGCGCGAACACTGCAGCCGCGGGCGCCCAGAGCGACCGAGTAAACTGCGTTCGCAATTCGTGCGCTCGCATCGGCGTCAAGTTTGTTCCGGCACGGATGCCGATCTTCCGAATCAGCGCCACCGGTGGATTCGGACCCAACACTTTGTCGTTCTCGCCGAGGAGAACTGGTGCGTGCAATTCGAATGGCAGTTCACCGAGGGGCTGCTCCAAGGCTGCAAGCTCGAGTTCTTCGAGCTCTTTTTCCATCTTTTGCAGCGTCGACGCATTCTCTTCTACCACTTCGACTTCTGGATCTGGGTCTCGTAAAAAGCGCCTCACTTCCGCCCTCGCACAGTAACCGGGCCTGCGAACGTCTGCTTCCTTCGCCAGTTGTTTTGCCTCTTCGATCTTTTGCACCTGATTACGAAGCGCGAAGTCGTCGAAGCTGCAAGTCCCCGTCGTACGAAGCGCGCGCTCGACCGCGAACGAAATCACAGAAACATCGTCTGCCGTAATCGCGCCCCAGGCAAGATTTCGAAGCAGCTCGAGCTTGAGCTCCGCCTCGTGTTCATTTTCATCATGCTGCCGTTCTCTAGTTTCAGTTTCTGTTGTACTTGTTATTCTTCTCGTTTCTACTTCTCCAGCCGCCAGCTTGATTCGCCGCGCGAGCTCGACGCTTCCCGCGAATTCCTCCACAACTAGTTCGAGCCACTTCCGCTTTCGCTTCTGGTCGGTGTGTTTCACTTCAGGGCTGAGAACTTCTGCAACATTGCGCTGGAAAGACCGTTTGCGAATGTTTGCGCGGCCAGACAGGTGGAAGAATTCCATGGTCTCGTTGATCGCTATTGGCGCGAAATCTGCCTCCGGTGAAGGCCAGGGCAGCAGAGCGTCTGTTGAAGCCATTTTCTCAGAAAGGCGGCAGTTTTTTTTGTCTGAGTCGAGCAACGCGTAATTTTCGCGAACCTGGCTTCCATACACGTACTCTCGGAAGAAATGCTCAATTCCGGGATACGATAGCTCGGACCCGCTGTGCACCTCGATCGCAAAGGATTTCAATTTTGTTCTTGTTGCTTGTCTCGGAGGTGCTGTTCGAGTTCCGCCGTCTCCTGCAGAAGGAGAAGCAGCGCTCCGAGAGGAGCGGTCGCGCTCGTCTTGATCCGCGTCGTACTCGTACGGGGTTGCGAATGCGTCGTACAGCTCAAACGTAAAAGTTGAAGAAGACCTGCTTCTTCGTCCTCTTCTTCCTCTTTTTGAGAAATTTGTATTTGTACCCTCCTGCTCCCGACTTCGCCCTTTCTCGTCTTCGTGGTCTTCGGTGGCTCTAGCTCTAGCTCTAGGTCCAGGCTGCAGCTGCTGTTGGTCGAAAAAATTGAGAAGAGCCAGGTCAGCATGCGAGAATATAATTCTACCGGTGCCGTCGAGGGGCTGTTCGCGGACGGACGGCAGCAGAGGCTTGTCGTTCGCGTCAAGTGCCACAATCGGCCAGCCGCGCTTCATGTTGAAGGGCGCCTTCTGTGGCCGCGACCCGAGCACACGCCGGACGCAGAGCGGCCAATCGCGACCGAACGCCATCCCCGGCGCCAGCAGCGTTCGCACCAGCTCACGATCCCAGATGTAGTGCGCGTGCTGGTCCGTGTACGCCTCGCGGTTTTGTATCGTGGCGGGAAAGAATTTCCCCAGACGGGTCCGCACGGTGTCGCGGATTGCAGCATCCACCTTGCTTTGAAGAAGCGCTTGCTTTGAAGATTCCGGCCTAGTAGTATCCTCGCTGGGCGTTAGTTGCTCAGCTGGAGGATCAGCCTGCGCCGAGGTGAAGGTGGAGCTGGAGTTCCCCCCTGAAAAATACTTGCCGTAGAAGTCGTGAAGCGGTTTATGCACTTGCTGGAAGTAGTAGGCAGATACTGCATTCTCATCAGTGCTTTCCTCTCGTCCGTTCAGGATCTGGAGTTGCTGCTGCGACAGCCGAGTTCGTTCCTCAAGAATTTCCTGCATTGATGTGGCCTGCGCGACGACTTGTTGCTCCTCTCGAGAAAGACCTAACATATTTGCACTCTCCTTCACGAGCAGCTTGCTGACGTCTTCTATCGTTTCTTTGTCGAGCAGCCTTGTCGCAACTGGATCGACTAGCAGTATTTTGGATCCCTTGGTCAATGCCGCTTCCCGGTGGCCCGCCCAATTGTCCTCCAGCTGATCCGTGTCGGTCTCCAGAACCTCGATCAGAAATTGGCCTTTGGCAGCGTCATCGCCCATACTCGTGTCGTCAACAATTATGCTGTCTTCCTCGTCATCCTCGTGCTGAGCTGTCGCCCCGGACGCTGTTGAAGTCGTTTTGACGCCTGCTCCTGCTCCAGCTCGTCGTCCCGTTAAAAGGTGCTCGCCGTCATCTATAGCGGGACCAGTTGGTAAGTGGGTAACTAAGTGGCAAGTGAAATTTTTGAGGGGCTCTGCGGGGTCCCCTTTGCTTGGCGGTCCTCAAGAAAAGGCGACAATACTGCCTAGGAGCAAGCGCGGGCGCGGCATTCGTCCGCGGTCGGCAAGCATGGCGCTCTTGCATCAGTCAACCCACTCCCGCCACAGCTATATAAATTTTATATAGCGCCACCGTCGTTGCACCGTTTTGCCTTGCTTTCTTCATGCTCTTCTAGATCTAGCACCATTCTATTTCTAGCTACCAGCTTTCCATGGCGTTCCTTTCCCTCCCAAAAACTTACTTTCCTGCTGGCTCTACTCCGAGATGAAACGGACATGGGGCAACGCTGAAACCGCAAGGGGCTCGCGCCGGGCGATTCAGAGCGCTTCCACACAAGTCACTGAGAGAGCGGGATCTATGATTGCCTTTAAAAAAATAGTATATACTTTTAGTACCAGTTTTGCTCACTGACTTACCATCTGGCTCCTTCATCATATAATCGTCGGGAAAGAAGCGCGCAATGAAACGCCATTTCTTAATTCCGAGGGGGTAGCCCAGCGCCTCCCCCGTAAGATTCGGCGGCGCGACACCTTGACAGACGATTCCTGTGGGCGCAAATCGATGGGGCGCTTTCGCTGAGCTTGCTTGTACTTGTAGAGGACTTGAAGGCGGCCAGAGCCGGCTCCACAGGCTATCCAAATTTTCTTTCCCCACCCAGACCCCTCGTGCTGCTATTCCGATCCCGAAAAGAGGTTCCTTTACTGACAGCAGAACTTCCAACGCCTCTCTTTCTCTGCCCGTGCCCGTGCCCGCCTCTCGTGCCACTCCCTTCCGCGGTTCCGGTGTCGTTGATGTACCGGATTCGTTGTTGGCACCCTTCTGCCCCCAGGGATGATGTTCATTCTTATGGCCGTTCGGTTGGAAGACGCGGACCAGCTTTCCCCGTCGCAGGCGGTGCTCATCCGACGCGTCCTGCCTTCTCATGTCATTTGACCAGGAGAAGGAGTACGGGGTGCCGCACACCTTAAAGTCACTTCGAACACGAGCACCTCGTCCTGCCGCACCGAACGTGGAAGAACTCCAATCCGTCACAAAGTTCGCGGATGCTCCCGCGGACAGCAAGGCGCCGTTTTTCTCGGCGCCTTCTCCTTGTGCAAGAACTGCAGCGTCTGCAGCACAGGGCAGGCCGTCGCGCAGGTACCGCCAGGTACTTTTCCTGTTCGCGAACTGCTCCTCCAGAAAAAGGGGATCCAGCAACTGCACCACAAGATCCGGCTTATCAAACACGCCACCATGTACATTCACACAGGCTCCCGCTCCCGCTTCATTTTCAGAGGGGGATGATCCATCGCGACTTTCACTTTTGCTATCGCCGTCCGGAGGAGGACTTGCTGAGGCTGAGGACGTCACCAACGACAGCACGAGCTGTGCGAGCACGTCCTGGATGTCCGCGAGATCGACACTGCAGGACATCATTTTCGCTTCTTGTCCTCGTGTGTCAGCACTGGCGGTGTTGGCCGGCTCGGAGATGTGCGTCGAAGTAGGAGCATCAGTGCACAAACGACGGAGAAACGAGTGCGCCCCGCCATCAGCTGAATCAGTCTCCATTTTTCTCAGGCGCACCGAGTACGAAGAGCAGGGAGCACGCCCAATGTCATCACCATGAAGCTCCCGTAGCCTTCTGGTCCTATTCGCGTCTTCATTATCGTCAGGGCCTCCGGCGACATCCGTCTCCGACCTTCCGAGGGGCCAAACTCCATTGCGACCGATGAGAAAAACAAGGCGCAAATACGACAGCAGCTCGTGCTTTTCAGTGCTGTGCTGCAAGCCAGAGAGTAGACGTGCTTGCCGCGGCTCAAGCGGAACGGCAGCACAACGTTCAGATAGCTCCTCGAGCCGGTCTTTATTGATAATCAAGTGGCGACGAAAAAAGGACAGCAAAATCTGCGCGACGCCGACATTTTCGTCCGTCCACTGGGTCGTTGTACTTGCACGCTCGTCCAGCAAATGTAGCGGAATCGAGTGGCGCCTCCAATCGAAAACGTGTTCGATTAATCGCATTCCCATTTGGTTCCATATCGAATACTGGACCACGTGGCTGCCGCTGTCAGTTTCTTTTGAAGCGCGCCCGCCGTCGCGGTTTCTGATTCTCGTGCTGCCGCGCTCCGATGAAGCGAAATGGAAGGGCGCGAAGGACTCCGGAACAGCGGACTCAACAAAACCAAGCATCTCAATTACCACTCGGCGCGCAATGTTGTAGTTCTTGCTCTGTGCTCTTTTTTGATCAACTTCGACTTGGCCGCGCACCCCCTTCTGGTGGTACACGTATGCACCTTCCAAATTCGCATGTGCGACGTGGGCAGCTGGTGCGGCGCGTCTTCCTTGTGCCCCGCGTCCGTGGTCCGCTCCTGTTTCCTCGGCCGCGAAAGGTGCTCGCAGGTAGTTCAGCGGCTGGCCGGTTGCGGCAAGATTCCGGTATACAGCATCGCGGAAAGCCTCGCTGCTTCCACGGCAAATGAAGTACAGTCCATTATTCTGAAATGCAGCGCTTCCGCTATGCGAGACGGACGGGCTCTTCTCTACTCCTGGAGGCGGTCGCCGCAAGATAGGCGTGCATATTCGCCTTCCTTCGGCTGCTTCGGCCGCCCTTTGTGCAGTATCTACGTTTTCGTGTAATTCCAACCCCGTTGGCCTTGATCTGTTGCACACCGCCACTGCGAAAGGTGAAACGAGGTCTCCACCAGATGTATCATTTGAATTGAAGCTCATGTTGCCACTTCCTCGCGCTTCGGCATGCTTTTTTTGAGCCTGTTCCCACGCGCGATAATACCGATACCAAAACCCGCTAATCAGATGTCGCTCGTCAAGTCGGCGAATTGCGATGGTGAAGTCTTGATGTCCCCGGAATCGAGATACCGCACTCATGGCATCAGAAGATGGCGCAGCGGCAACTCCTCCCTCACCTTTCGCTTTCTCTTTCGAAGATGATCGCGTTCCCATCAGGAAATGCGGTTCCTGCAACAAGAATCGCTGCGCCGTGACGGAGCTCAATAGCTTGTCACGTGTTCGTCCTTTCTGCACCTCGGCCGCGGCCGCGCTACTGGGGCCCAGACAGCAGTGTGACCAACGATTGAAAAGGTATCGGAAGCGCCAGTCAGAAAGTTGCGCCATCAATACTAGGCACTGCTCGGAGTTCGAGTTCCGAAGGTCCTCCTGCTCATCTTCACCGGTACAGATATGTTCCGTAACGTATTGCATTGCTTGCTCCATCCAGGTCAACAGGCTCGGCTCCTGAAGCAACCTATTCGACAGCGCAAATTCTTGTGAAAGTTTTTGCCACGTTCGAAGATGATCCAGCTGCTGAACAAAGTTCTTCCAGGGTGATGGATGTCCTGCTCCTGCATCGTCTTTCCTATGCCCTTTTCCTTCGATCGTCTCAGAGATCTCACTGAAGAGATCGCACACGAAGCCAGGCTTTCCTTTCTGCTCTGCACCAACTTCCCAAGCACGCAGAAGATGCTCCACGGAAGATGACTCTGACTCTACGTCTACTGAGGAGCCTGACGCTGCGATTCCGTTTGCGATTATCGGGCTCAATAGCTCGACGGCCTCGGATCCCGCTTGGAGATCGGGAAAAATTCCGGCCGCCAGCTGCAACTGCAGTAAGCCCGCACCTTTTCCACCTGGTGCAGGTGGGAGACGCACTGCTGTACTAGTCTGTGTCTGTGTCTGCGGTCTTGCACTTGCGCGTCGTGCATTACCTCCATCAGCATTAACACCGTTCGCATCTTCTACTAAATTGAAAAAGGCTCGTGCGTCGGAGGAACGCAGGCGGTTTGGAAAGAGAAGGTGGCGAGCTCCTTTAAATACTTGCTCATGGCTGCTTGCTTGGCCTTGCTCGGAGACTACTGGTCCCCATGGGCCTCCTTCTTCTGCCAGTGCAATTCGACCAAAATCCGCTATGCGAATCCCGCGCCACGCCGACGTGGACAATCTATCAGTATTCTGCTCTTCGAATGCGCCACCGTTCACCGCTTGGCCTCGCCACAAATCACGAAGCTCAGCTGGCACTGCTCGAGCATCAGCGAGAGAACCCCGTTCCACACCAGAAGCAGGCACTGCACGGACGCGCACCGCAAAAAAATGGCACCAATCTTCTACTTGCCCCCCTTCCTTCATTGTTGCTCCTGGTGT
>RXOD01004433.1:0-22383 GCA_005223375.1 Amoebophrya sp. AT5.2
TAGCTGCAAATAAGCAGTTTTCTGGACACTTAGAGCAATCCGAGCAGAGTTACAAAACGATTGAGTCGAACCATAGATTTTGTCATTGCTGTAATTGGCGGAACTGAAAGTTGAAAGGCACTTGAAGAAAGAGAAAAGCATGACAAAACAGCCCAACTTAGGGCGAGATTTGAGAAAGCTGAAGATTCTAATTGAGCACGGTCGTAGAGAAGCTAAGCTTATAGCTTGAGTAGAACTCGTATTGCATGGCGAGAAACCGACAATTCCTTCACGAAGTTTAGCTCAGCTGCTTCCCGGGGGCCGACCCCTTGCTGTCGAAAAGCCGCATGAAGATCTCGTTCTTGGACGAGACGGCGGAAATGCCGCCTTCATCGTCACGGCGAAGGCTCATGTAGTTGAGCTGGAAGAGCAGTTCCAAAGAATATTTCATTCTCCAGTCGGCCCAACTCAAGTACTGGCCGTCAACCTGGTCGACCGCGGCGTTGAGGAATAAGTACAACAGTTTCACCGATTCTAGCACCTTGTTTTTGTCGATCAGGCCCGCGTTAGGGTCCTTGAGAATCTTCACGACGTCGTTGAAGATCAGGGTCACGTCCGTCAGCTGTTTCTCCGAGGGGCAGCGCATCGTGGTCGGCTGAGCGTAACGCTCGCCGATGAGCATTCCGCTCACCTTGAGCTGAACCCCCGAAAGCTTGCGGTCGAAATCGGTCTTCTCCAGCCGGATCTTGTGGGACAACTCAGTACAGGTCGAGTTGTGTCCAGCCTCCACCGCTTCTTGGTTGTGCAGCAGCAGGTGGTCGTTGAACACGGCGGGGGGAGTGACCACCGAGTACGAACGCAGGATGCCCATCGGCGGCATCGGGACGGGGATGCCTCCGGCGGACTGGGTTTTCTGGGGCACCCCGTACTTCATTATTTCTTTCATTTTTTCGGGAGCGTCCGCGTACGGAATCCGCTTCGGGTACCCAGAGTGGAACGTCATGGTCTCGAAGACTTCGTTGAACGGCAGGAAGTTCACCCCGTTGTTCAGGGTTTTGGATTTGATAGCTGCAATAGCAGCTTCCACGTCCGTTTGCGTCCGCAAGCTCGCGTGGTACTCCTCTAGTCCTTCTTTGTAGGTGTCGGCTGCAGTAGCGTCCGGAGCGTCGTCTTGCTGCGACATCTCGCACACGAAGTCCCGCGCGAACTGGTCGGAGGGAGCTGAACTGGGTGTGCTAGAGGATGGCGCGGCGCGCGGATCGGGCACGATAGCGGTTTGACTTTGCTCGGATAAGAGGCGTTTTTCTCGCGCTTCTTCTAAAGCGCGCTCACGTTTCTCGGCGACTCTGAGGGTAAGACTTTCTCTAGATTCAAACAATCTGCAAGGGGCAGGAAGAAATGATCTGTCCTTGTTCGGGTTTCGCCTGAAGGTAGCACTGTCTAGCAGCTGAGCTGGGTTCAGATCTGCCTTAGCGATAAACCTGTCAGACATCCTTGCTATGAGAGAAAGAAAAATTAGATCGCCGGGCTGTGGAAACCGAGCCGAATTGGTGAGTTTGTAGAGACCAACGACGCGCCGAGCGGAAATCGATCTTTGAGAGAGCCGAAGTCGACAGCGCGAGCATGATCTTGAGAAAATATATCCAACTGCATCACTCACAATTTATTTTGAGCTCATCTGTTTCGGCAGGCGCTGTCATACACCGGGAACAGCACGAAGACACCGTTGCGCCTGCCTAGCTCGAGAGAAACAAAACTATCCAACTTCACATTCCAAAATTACTCAATTGAGCGCCAGGTGGGCAGCCAGATCTGATCCCTTAGAAAGGGGCGCAAAATCGGCTGCTCGACCACAATACCTGGAAAAACCCGCAGGATTATTTCAAACCTTTCCTTCCGCGTGAGGACGTCTGAGACATTGCGGATCGTCGAAATCCAGCTCGAGTAAGTCGCCAGCTGCTGGGCGATGCACTCCTCGATCCAGGCAGCGCACAAGTTCTGAGTAACACTGCAAGTCGACGTCCCCCTGATCGAGATGTATACGTTGGCGAGGTTGTCGATGTGGGCCACCGTGTAGTGGCTCTTCATTTCCCGCGAAAAAATGCGCGTG
Source organism: Amoebophrya sp. AT5.2 (assembly GCA_005223375.1). Classification (NCBI taxonomy): domain Eukaryota; class Dinophyceae; order Syndiniales; family Amoebophryaceae; genus Amoebophrya; species Amoebophrya sp. AT5.2. The sequence continues at coordinate 2,090 of RXOD01004433.1, forward strand.
GCAACTCGAAGCGCGAGGAACTCTAGGACTCCGATGTGGCAGTAGTTCACGTGCCGGGGCAGTGCGGTCACCTGAATTCGGAAAGCCCGCCTCCTCCCGTCCGGGAGGACAATCACGCCGCCGATCCAAGCATCGTGGTCCTTGATGGCGCCGTGATCCCCTTTCCTAAGCTTCTCGCTGATGCCTTGCATGTCCTCTAAAGAAGCGTCAGTGTAAAGGTGTGCAGTAGGCATGTCAAGCAGCCGTGGGGCGAGCCGACGCGAGACCTGCTTTCTTTGAAGGAAGAGCAGAGTTTTGACGAGGCGCCGGAGGCTCTGGCGAAACTTACGCTGGGTAATCCAACCGCTGAAGTTCTCGGCGTCGGCCCACTTGTCCAGGCCGCGGATGATGTGTGCCAGCTGTAAGTTGAGCTGGGCGGCATGGCGGTAAAGCCCACGGAAAGAGAGGAGAAGGTCGAAATCCACAGTCTTAGACTTGAACTGCGCCAGGAGAGTGTTCCCCATGTGATGTAGCCGCTGCACCTTCTCCGCCGCGATGGATAGCGATATCCCGTCGCACAGTTTGTCCAGAGTATAGGCTACCCCCAGTACAGTCAGCACGCGTTGTAGGCCAAGCGAATGCCGTTCGTGCTTGTCGGGAGATTGGTCGAAGCCCGATAATTCGAGAAAAAGATCGAGTAGCGCATTGTCCGACTCGATCATCTTTTCTCTAGAGTGCATGTGTAGATCATCAATATAGATAGAACATATTAATGATACTTCGCTACACAAAATTAACATGATTAGCTCACTCATATGGACGCACTCGTATACGGATACGAGTGCGCCAAATAACGCACAGGCTGACTCAATCAAGGCCCAGCGTCGTTTACGGGACTGACTGGAAGGCGGGCGTTTCCGAGAGTTCGGCACTGGCACCCACAAACGGTTTTCAGCGGGTACAGCAACGCCAAACTGGTAGTAGTATCCTTTCAAGTCTTTCTTTGAGGAGAAAGATCTGAAGGGCTGGATACGTTCGCGGTCGAGGGAATCCCGCTTCTGCAAAGCCGCTGCAGCCCGTTCGGCGTCGGCGCGTACTGACGAAGCCCGTGCACTTGAAATGATTTCGCGCAGCAGCTCCCTGTCCTCTTTCTCCAGATTGGTGTCCGCGGTTACGTCGTCCTTGTGCTGCATCAGGGCCAGGTGCGACCGGTGGGGCGAAAGCAACCGCGAAATGATTTCGATGGCGCCCCGCACACCCACCAAACGCATCTTTTCGTGTACCACGATACGCCTGTTCTTCTTGCGAAAATCCACGCACATCCGAATCTTCCCGTGTTGGTGCACGGGGAAGGCAATCGGATGTCCTCGCTCGTGTCGGCCCTGGTCGTCGTCTGAATAGGCTACCAGCCGCCACAGTTTGTTGCCTATGTGTTTTCTCGGTTTGCTTCCACATTTCTTCGATGTCTTCTTCCGGGCACCAGTGCTCGTTGGGAGGACGCGAAGGCGGTTGAGACGCGGCCATTTCCGCCGCTTCTTCTTGAGATTTGGCGAAATCTTCGGGCTGCGCGCGCCAAAAACCCGTCGGAGGAAGATGGCCTTTGTACATCAGACCATCTCGTGTTCGAGTGACGATCGAAACAATGTCCTCTACTTTTCCCGAGGTCTCGGAGAAGCGGGCGGCCGCTCTCCGACCCATGGACTCGAGAAAGCGAAAACTCTTCCGTGCGTACAAGTCCTTCAAGTGTTGAGGCATCTTGTCGTGGTCGGCCGCTTCGCGCTGCTCAAGATGGGCGCGCAGGGCGATCATGGCCTTCGCGGCTGCAGCGTTCTTCGCCTCGAGCTTTTCTTCGTCGTTTTCTTTGGCGAAGTCAACTGCTGCTACCACCCACTTGGGGAGGACGGAACCCACCCCGTAAACTCGTTTGTTAGCATCGCGTAGAATTTCTGCTTGAAAGTCTACTTGTTCGCTAGCTGCCAGCGAAGCCTGGCTTGATCTGGAAGTAGGTACCGACATGTTCTAGAAGGTGGGGAATCGGGACCTGGTCTGTTTTTGGAAATTTTTAATTGAAAGTTCATTAATTGAAAGGATTTCAGGGGCATATCTAAAACTATGCTCATCTGCGATTCATTCGTGCTAGCCCGCGCGAGCACAAAAAAGAGCTTTTCAAGCAAATCGTTTTTTCAATGCTCGTCCCACGTGAGGACTCTGCATTGCTTTCAAGGCATCAAAGAGCGAAATGATAATGAATCTAGTTACTAATCCTAAGTAGAAAGGGCCAAGAAAGAGAAATCATTGCTGGGTGAAAAGTGATTGCTATAGGGGACTGTCTTACACGTCCTACAAAGTAACCGCCATCAGTTGCGCCTGCTGCAACTGGTTCCTTCACTTCGTCATAGCTGCGCCCCCCGTGAAAAAAGGAGCGCGACGTCGCGTTCTAGAGGTGCTTGTTCGTTTAGCTGGAGTTCGGCGGCTGCGCCTCAGCCAGTTTCAGCAGCTGTTTGCTCGTGAGTCCGAGCTTCTCCTTGATGTTGACCTTGTACAGCCTGTCCAGAGGTCCGCGATGATTCTTCTTGCATGTTTTGGGATCGTGCGGAACCGATTGCATCCACAGAGTACAGGTCAACGCCGGCGCACCGCCACCGTTGTTGTCCTTGTCTCCTTTTCCTCCGCCTTTACGGCCTCCGTTGTCGCGGCGATCGTCACGCTCGCGCACAGTCTTCTGTTTCTGGTTGGCCGTGTTCGCCATGTTCATGGCCTTCTGCGACAGCTCCATGGCCTTCGCCGCCTTGGATTCGGCAGCGTTGTGGGCAGCGGCGTCGGCCATTTTGCGACGCAGCTCCTCGCGAAGGGCCACGCGCAACTCGGTTTTGAAAGCGGCTTCTACCTGGCGCGTGTAGTATTCCACGGGAGTTTCACCTTGGACAGAGGTCACCTCCGGAAGGTTCATGTCGGCAAAAACGAATTTGGAGGCCTTCCAGAATGCCTCGTGCGTCTCCGCTTCGTCCAGCGTTTCCCGCTCTTCGGCCGGGACCAGGATGTCGCCGGCGATGGTAGTTTCGATGTAGCGCAACATGGTCTTGACGCGTTTCTCGGAGACCACTTTGTTGGCGAACGCGGCCGCCAAAAACTCGATGGGAGACCACTGCAACAGCTGCTTGGTTTCAGCAGTCAGGCGGCAGAAGCAGCTGGAGAATTGCAGAGTTTCCAAGGCTCTGTTCATCGCGAGAAACTGACTCGGCAGGCAGCGGTAGGGGGAGATGATCGCGTTGCTCTTCATCAGCTCCTTCTGCGCGGCCTCGGTAATTTTGCCTTTACCGAAGGCATTGTCGTACGCTTGGCGCTGCTGAGCCTCCTGGATCAGAGGATCCACGGCGTCTTTGGCCGACTTCGCCGCGGCGTTGATCGCGTCCTGAACAGCCTGGTCGACCATGGTGTGGATGTGGAAGTTTGTTGAGTAAGGAAAGTTCTAGTTCGTTTTCAGGCGGACCAAAAAACAGCAACTACAGAATTTAATTGGATTGGAGCACGCTTTGCGGGCAATGCGCAGATGAAAGTGAGAGAAGAGAGAGAGGTCTCGGGGTGACTCAAGCCGCCTGCAGAAAAAATGAAAGAAGAAAGGGCAATCGCTCGTGGAGAGGCGGCCTCTCGATCTCTCATCGAAGTCGAAACACGTAGTGCGCCATGTCACGGAAAATGAGTCACATCGGACCGAAAAAGGCTGTTGCTTTCTCGACGAAGAGCAATTGATTTCAGACGAATCGCATGACCGAAGGCGTTAGCGTTCAAAGTCTGTAAGCCAAGGAAAGAGCTTTGACAGATGCCCAATCAGAGTTGGTATTGAAGTTTGTACTTTGCGAGTACAGGTGGCCCCTGCGGATGGGCCACTCAATTCTGACCACGTCGGGCAGACAAGCGGAAAGGCCCTTATAATGTTCCTTCACCCTCGGCGACAACCAGCGGCCTAGCGCCATGATCATGTCTTCGTCGGCGCCTCCGTCGCGCGCTGACTGAGCACCTCCTACTCTGATAGAGTAGGTGTTCCACGTGAGCCTGCCCATGCGTCCTCTCGAGGCGTCGGCGCCGACGCGCGGGTTCGGAATCCCTGCCATTGAAACCAAGTTTCTGATGGCTTCGCTCCACTTGGCCTCCGACGGGTATCGTAGCTCGTCCCTGTGCAGATCTTCCAGGCCGTAGTCAGCGTTTTCGATGTCCATGTCGTCGAAAATTCGTTGCTCCTTCGCTTTCTTCTTGGCGTCTGCTTGGATTTTCATCATCCGCTGCATCACCTCCCAGTCCGTATCGGCAAGCGCGCAAACGGGACAGAGAGGAATCGGCGCCACTGGCGCCGATCTGCAGTTGCACTGGAAGATTGCCTGGGCCTCGATCAAGCCCTGTTGATCGGTCTTGCTCGAGTGTATCGCCACGATCGATTCCCCGGTTAGTTTGCTGCAGCTTCTCGAGGTATGCGCTGCATCGTCGGGCCTCAAAAAAGCGCACCAACAAACAATTATGAAACGCAGGGCAAGTTCGGCGGTGATGGTAAAGCTCTTGCCCTCGTGTTGGAAGATCATGACGACGGCTTCCCGAGTCTTTTTCGACTCCCCGATCTTTTTTGACATGAGGATCATGTCTGACGCCCTGAAGCCTTTTTGTTGAAAGGAGCGGCTCTTGGACTTCATCAGCGCCTTGAAAGCCCGGCCGTAGGCGCGCTGGGAGGCGGCGGAAAGCGGGTGGGACAACTCGATGTAACCTTTGACTTGAGACAGGTAGGCGTGGCGGGACTGAGGGAAATCTCCGCACATCGAGAAAGCCTTCTGCAGCAGGGTAATGGCGTGACCGCTCACGTTCTTGCGCTTTCCGGACAGCCCGCAGGCACGAAGAAGAGGACGGCACTTCGACGAGAACTGCTTCTCGTATGCTGTCACGGTGCTGCGGTTCATTTGTCCACTGGATACCGGCGCGAAAGTGCCTGCCTTTATAGCCGCCACGTGTTGATCGAAAGACGTCTTTTCCTCGTCAGAAGTATCGCCCTCCGCCGGTACATGCACCGTCTCGTCCGGTTTCGGCAGGCTGGCTCCAAAAGCTATGGCCGCTTCCCAGGTCATGTCTCCGGTAGACGACTGCCCGTGCCTAACATCCGGAGCGAGGGAAACGTCCGCACGAAGTGCTTTTGTAGCGTCCTCGTCGAAAAAGAATGGGGGCTCGTTTTCGGTAATCAGCCCTCCTTCTTTTCTGCGATCCTCCACTGCTACCTTGTTGGGGAGCATGAGCGAAAAGGAACTCCCTGCAGCCCCGTCGCGAATCGAGCTGTGCACTTGAATCTGCTCGGACGCGCGGTCGTGGAGGAACAGGTCTGGGTTGTCCTGCTGCAGAATTTCTAAATCTTCGACGTGGTCCACCAGAGGCTCGAATTCTTGGGGGACTATCGCCCCGCACGGAGGCGGGAGTCCAAAACGGCTTGCCGAGATGGATGAAGAGGAGCCTTATGGGTTTGGGCGGGCGGAAAAAGAAGTGCTGGAAGAAGAAGCGTTCCGGTCGGCGCCATAGCTACTGGACCCGAAGAAGTATTCGCCCGCTTGCTTCTGCAGCTGCTCTCGTTCGAGCATCTTGAGTTCCTCTCTTTCTTCTGCCACCGACTTCGCGCTGGATGCCGAAGTCATTGATAGCGCCTGGATCTGTGACATGTTCTGCAGGGCTACTGCTACCGTTGCTTGCCCTCCTAGGCGTTTCGTCGTAGCAGATTTGAATCGCGAGGCGGTGGTGCCCCATACGAGGGACTTGGCGTCCTCCAAGCGCTGCCACCGCGACAACATGTTCAATTAGTTGTATTTCGGTATCGCTCTTACCCCGCCGAAAGTGCACTCGAAGCGGGTTCGTTCGAGGTCGGAGTCGTAGGCGTAATCCCAGTGCGCTCGGCGTTCCCGTTCGTAGCGGTTCAACCTGTCCTCGTACCACTGGTGCGGGAAGGGCTCGGGGTCGCCATATTTTACGTTGGTGCTCTCAAAGAATTCGGAATAGGTAGGCATGTGACCGTCGTCGATTTTCCTGAAGCGATAATAACTAGACCACAAACTAGCGCAGCGCTCTTTTCCTTTCTTGCTATATTTTTCTAACTTCTTGCACAGAATCTTGTGGAAGGCTGGAAAGTTACTAGCATAATGCCCGTCCCAGTCGGACAGACTAGACGAGGAGGACATCTTAAACACGCCTGCGAAAGAAAAGGAGATGCCGTCGCGTGTCCGAGCAGCGGAAAATATTGCTTGATCGATTCAGAGCAAAAAACTCGGCGACGCTTCCAAGCGAGAGCGCCAACCGAGTGGTGATCGGGGAAGGTGGTGGGTGAAAAAAGAGACAGACCAAGCGTTAGAAGCTCCTTACCCGTTTTGATCTTACAACCGATTTGAAGAGAACACCACTAAACAAGTTTAAAACACTCTCTTCAATACGCTCGAACACCAAAACCCCGATCCTGGCAGCAGTCGAATGGATATTTGTTTCTCTCGAGCTTCGCTCGCGCAACGTGCACCTAGGTGCACACGAGCTCAAAACGAGCAGTCAGATTCGGGCGAAAACGTCCGTTGATGAAAGCGCTGCGAGCAGCCGAAGCTGCTACGCGGCCGGTTTTTAGTGGTCAGTGGAGAGCTCGCTAAAGAGTTTGGTAAGGAGATAGAATAGAGGCGGCACTGAGAACAGGGCGCAACCTCTGGTTGACGACCAGTGATAAAGTAGCTGCAAATAAGCAGTTTTCTTCATCGGTCTAATCTCCAAAAGGAGTGCGAAACGGCTATGGCGCGCGCAAGAATGGGTGCGACAGAGGGTGAGGCCGTCTGAGCGCAGTCGAAAGGGTCGAAGCTCCGGAGGAGGCTAGGACCCGATGTGGTGCTCCTAGGGGAGGCAAGGCTTCCATGACGGAGAGCAGCAAGGCGTCGAAGACGGCAAAGCCCGGGCTGTGAGGCCGCGTGCGATGGGTTCTCTTTCGGTGAAAGGAGAACACTGGTAGGCTGGAGGGTACGAGTAGCCAGTTTCTCGTTCACTTCTGCTTGTAGCGGTCGTCTCTTTAGTGCGAAGCACGTGAAAAAAGAGACAGACCAAGCGTTAGAAGCTCCTTACCCGTTTTGATCTTACAACCGATTTGAAGAGAACACCAATAATATTAAACCTCTACGGCATGAGCATGACTGAGTCCGCCTCCGTTCACTTCATCTTCAATAAAGATATCTATAGTAGTCTCACCTGGCACTGCCTGGCACGCCCATCCTTTGTGCCCAGCGGTGCACTTGTTGTCTTTGTTGAATTTCGTCTTAGTCGGGTTTCCCCAGCAAATCTTGTCGTCTGTGACTGGTTTCTTCTTTTTGCTGCCTTTCTTGAGTTTCTTGTAGATTTCGTTGCAATCCTGCGCGTTTTCTTTTGGCTGCACGTCCACGAACTCCTTTATAAAACTTTCGTCTTCTTCCTTTTGTTTTTCTCGCATCGCGGAAAAACTAGAAGGACTCTGGTCGTGGGTAGGATGGAGAGAGTCGCGGTCCGAGGATGCTCTTTTCGTCAGCAGGGCTGCACCTGGTGCAGCAGTCCGCGGTTCCGCCGGGTCACTAGTGTCCGCCTGAAGCAAGGAGCTCGCCTTTTTGTTTTTCGCATTTTCGCTCTGCTGATGGAGAGAGGGAACTCCTTCGCCGCGTTCCCGTCCACTCCCGCGCTGCAGAAGACTCACCCCCGTCGGTTTGTGCTGGATCTGCACAGCCTGTACACTGATGAGACCACAGCTGAGGAGGCTGGACCACATCTTTTTCGATCTTTTTTCGAGTCTAGAGAGGCTAGAGATGCTGAGCAGCGCTGACGCTTACGCTGAATGATGACCAAGGGGTGCTCAGTCGACAGTACGGTGTAGTCCGTCGGTAAAAAGGGTGACTTAGTATTAGTAATGCGTACTTCGGTTGTACGAGATTATAGGGTTTGCGAACGCGATGCCACGAAAAAGCGTGGTCAATTGAAATTCAGGGTCCTGCGAAGAATCAGAATCAGCGAGATGAAGTTGAGTTGTCTAATGAAAAGCCTTCCAGGTGGAGATCACGATCAGGAGCACAATATCCAGAGTACGAAATCCACTTCCACGACGCGCACGACAGCGAAAAAGCACAAACTGCAGGCTTCTGCTCAGATAGACGCCGCCGAGCAGACCGACGGAAAAACATAAAGCGCATGCGCAACAGTTCATAATAGATACGACTCGGCACTGAAAATACCTGGGGCGACGAAGAGGACGATTCTATTTTTGAGATCAGCTTTGCTCCACGACGAAGAGGAAGCCGGGTATCGATATGGTCATCCGAAAAAAAGGCACAAAGTCCACCTTCCGTCCACGGGAAGCAACTCTGAAAGAAGCAAACGGAGAAATAGTTGATGTTGCTTGTTTTATGACCAGCGCGCTCCTGCCCAGCTCGGCGCATGGTCAACGGAAACTCGCTTATGGTCATGGCTTCACCGCCATCAGAAATTGAAATACTTGCAAAGGCTACTACTCACTTGCTGCTAAAAAAACTTAGGTGAGAAGTAACCCCGCCGAGTCTCATCCTCGTGGAACTTGCGAAAAAGCCGATAGATACAATTATACAGGGGATCATAGGGAGAGCTACCTAAACTGGTTCTGCCAGCCATCGGTGCCCTCGCGTAAATTCAAAATCCAATAGATATGAATCTAATATTACGTAGCGGTAGAAGCGACTCGCTGCAGCTGCACGTACTGAAGTTATGCTTATGACTCCGCTGCCTTATTATTTCTTACGTCGTACTCGTACAGGGGATTTCGTTCGTATTATCAATCTTGGAAAAATCAATGGTATCGAATGTTTGTTCCTGCTATCGATAGAGAACGGCGGGTTCCACCGAAGGGTTCCACCGAAGGGTGGAGGGTTCCACCGAAGGGTGAAAATAACCTGAACCCCGCATCGAGTCGCAGTCTGGTGGAAGATGAAGAAATATTAATGCGCGGCCTGCATAAAATTGTCTTTCCTTCGTTGAATCTCCTGATTGGCTGGAGATCATCCGATGGTCACAACTGTCAGCGACCACTGTCCAGCGACAGCGTCTCGTCGCCTCACAGTTTCGCGGCCACCTCTAGGGTCTTTCTCCTTTCCGCGACCTGGTCCACGACGTCGCCCCGCTTTTGCACTAGCGAAACGTCCTGCTCCCGCTCCGGGTGGATCATGAACTGCAGGTGGTCGTAGTACCCATCCGTGATATCCCGGGCATTCAGAGGCTCGATCTTTAGAGGGTCCAACCCCCATTTTCATTCAGACGAAGTACAAGACCTGAGAGAAAGAGAGGATGCAGGGCATCCCGTGAGACATCCTAAGTACCACTCACTGTGTGAGCTGCCGACCAAGAAGGCGCCGCTGAATGCGCGGGACCAGCTAAGTAAGTATCTACCCCTCGGCAAACAACTACATTCATAGGTCTCCCGCTCCCACCACCCCCGCTACCAGAATGAAATTGTGATACAGAATTACTTATACAGCTAGCATCTCGTCTCCACCATGTTGAAAATGAAAATGAGGATTTTTTATTCTTAACTTTTTGGTCTGCTCGTACAGCGCCTCGTAGACGCGGCCGTCGTACCTACCCAGGACGGAGTTCAGCAAAAAGTCCGGCAAGTTCCACCCGTCCATCAAAGGCACCGCCTGCGGCCGGATCGCGCGTGTTACAGAGAGATTGAAAAAACTACTGCTCGCTGCGTAATGATGTCGCTTTTCAAAACCAGCTTTCTATCCCGGCGCAACCAGGGGCAGTGGGGCGTGCGGCCGTGTGTTTCGGTAACCGTTTTGTTGGAAGGCCAGCTTTTTGCTTTTGTTGGAAGGCCTAGAAGTACAACTCCTCGGCCGATGGATTCATTCTTGCTGCCATCAGTGCCTGATCATGGAGGACACAACAATCATGCAAGCAACCAATAGCAAACCTAACCTAAACCTAGTACTAGCCGGTACGACTTAAAAATCAATGGTCTGAGTTTCTTCAACATCAGTCCGGCGTAACTGTAGGCAGCGCTTGATTTCTTTCGTGACCAGCGCGGAGATCCTGCGGTCGTCGCCCGGCAGCGCGCCGCAGGCGATGAAGTCCCCGAGCCCGCCGCCCTTGTCGTAGCCGCTGTCGATGACAGTCAAACAGTACAAAGTGAACAAAGGGGTGAGGGCCTGCGCGAGATTCTTCGGCACTTGTTTCAGCTGCTCGAGGAAAGCGGTGGCATACATCACGTAGGCGTGCGAGTAAGTCATACGCATCATCTCGATCTTCACCTAGCCGAAAATTTTTTCATCATTCGATCGGTGATATTCCGATTCGCCGCCCGCCTGCAGTCTCAAAAAATCTCGAACTCGACCTACTCCCGCTCCTTCCCAATCACGGGTGGAACTGTTAAGAACTCCTGCTCGTCCTGAAAGTATATTTTATATCATAAAAGTCACTATTACAGTTGCAGGAGTACCTCATCCAGTGCCGACGCTCCGATTTTCCCTCCCGCGGCCATCACGGCTTCCTGGAAGGTTTCCGCCGTCGAGTAGTGCACCCAGTTTGCCCTTTTTTTCAGCGCATCGAACAGAAAGTCCGGGTTTTGCAGCAGCTTGCCCTTCGTCTTAGAGAGAGGAACAACCCATTCCCGGGTTTGTCTCTGCTTCTGGGCTCGTGCTGGGTATCCGATACTAGTACTAGCCTAACAAGCGACGAAATCCGAGTCAAACACCAGTGAAAGTGAAACATCGGAGACCCGCCATCAACATCGAAAACGCCCAATCCGCTGTCACTGCCTGAAACTGCTGCAACGCCCAAAGCGAAGCCACTCGCCGCTGCTTTCCTACAGCTATTTGCCCTCGACAGTCCAAGAACATCGGCCAATCGCCGCCCAATACCAGTCAAATACCAGTCCCATGCAACTTGTAAAATGTTGCGGGTCGTAGATATCGAAAATCACGACAGCAACACGTCGCCATCCTCGAGCGCAACCCCTACAGCGCCACAGCGGCGCGGCTATCGAAGATGACCAACCGCTATCGCTACACCGTCCCACTTCGCTTCAGAAGATGAACAAATCGCCCACTTCGGGAAACAAAAATCCGAGGTTGGTCCATCCTCTTCTCTACTTAACCACCAGCTCGTCCATGGTCGGTGGCTTCCGCTCCGCCGTCGGGTCGAAGTCGTATATGTACTGCAGTAGGGGTGTGTGCGGGTTGGACTTCTTCCCCTTCATCATCTTGGCCGTGACCGCGCCGAGGAGCACCTGCCCCACCTGAATACTGAGCACCACGAAGTCCCCCTCGTAGGTCGCCTGCGGCAGGACGGACAAAGTGTTGGGGCCCACCCCCGCGCAGTTGAGGTAGCCGTGGCCGCCCAAAGCCTTACGGCACTGCTCCATCCCATCAACAGCGAGCATGGTGTTCACGGCCTTCAGAACCGATTAAAAGAGGTGGCCAGGAAAAAACTCAGGCATGCTGGGGGACCCTTATCGGCCGCACTTCTTGGTCCTCGTGGTGGTCGTGTTCGTCAATCTAGATAAACCGACACCAATAGCTGGGCACTCGCTGGCTTCCTATGGCCGCAGGGTCTGCTGGGGTCGTGGGAACCATCGACACAGCAGGCCGCAGCCTTCTCGCAGGGAATACGCCTAGGCACACCCATAGTACGTCAGAGCTGAGTCCCCGCCTGCTGATCATCCTACTTCCCCATACACCTCAGGGGGGAGCTACAGCTACAGGTACAGCGACAGCTACAGCAACCGCAGCTACAGCAAGAACTTTCCGCAGTAGCCTACAACCCCTCCGACCACTACATCGCCGCCGGATCGCTGAGTTTCTTCAATCGCCTTAAGTGGAGGTGAGCGCGTGAATTTCCTGCAGTTTCTCGAACTTGCCGCTGCGGAACTCGACGATCGCCTCGGCGTAGAGCCGCTTCGCCATGTGCCCCGTGAAGTTCAAAGCGAACGCCAAGGCCATTTGCGGGAAAATCAAAAACTGCTGGGAGGAGTAGTCGAGGATCTGTGTTCATCGATTTTTGCGATCACATGTCGTGTGTTTGTTCGACCGATGATTGTTCTACTTGGCGATGTTTGTGATTCCGCTTTGATTAAAACAGCCAAGAAAGGAGCCAAACAGATTGGTTGTCGGCTCGACGCGGCCTACCCAGAAGGAGAAGTACCCCACCAAGAAGATGACCACTCTGATATAAGTACCTGCGCTTCGCTCCTTTTGCTCGGTTTGGTTATTTTCTGGAGTTGCGTGAGCACGCTCTCCTCGCCGAAGTTGGTCTTAGAGGTTGAAAAAATCCAGGTCGTGCCTCAGGTTTAGGCTTAGCCCTTAGCAAAGCTGTCCCCTTCCGGTCAGTGATGGTCATCACGCAACGATCGATACCCGACTGAGAAGGGTCGCTGGCACCTTCCTATGGCTGCAATTTGCTCGGCGATAGGGGCCAACACCGATCACGGATTGATTGAACAGCGCAGCCTTCTCGTGGGCCGTGGGGGCGTAACCGTAACAGTTGGAGTCTAATCCTACTGCCGATCCTAGACCTCCTCCCTGAAGGGAGGGCAATCTCGCACGAGTGGCGCTCTTGTGGCCCAGAAACGGCAAACCTAGACCTGGACCTAAACCTGAATTTATTCAACCCTTAATGGTCGCGGCGTCATCCGAGCCAAGTTGCACCCGCTGCATCTGGAACTGCCGCCGCACCGCTGAGTACCTAACCGCCGTCGTTACCGCTTTCGCCAGGTGCACACCCGAACTGGACGAAATCTGCAGCCGCGTGTACGACATCGTCGAAAACAGCATCTTCTGGTTCCCGACCTTCTTGTTTTGTTAGAGGGGGCGGGAGCTGGTAAGCGAGCCGCAAACGATGGCCTTGAAACTACTTATATGCGGATTGCGACCGATATTTTTTCGTTTTTTTAATCAAAAGCAACACATAAGTATGCGGCCCTTTGCCAGGGAAAGCGATGCGAGAACAAGGGCGAAAGGACAAACAGCAGTCACCGACAGTATCGGCTTTCCCCTTTGGGCCTGGGAATATAGAAAGCAGGTAGTGCAGAATTGAGCCAGGCGTTCGGTGCCCTTGGTGACCTCCGACCCAAAAGACCTCTTTCTACGTCTGTCGTCCCCGGTCACTCCTACTACCATCGATTGGGCGGGTATCCGCATCTCTGAAACCTCCGCTGGTCTTTTCACATCGAAGAAGAGCATCTACTTCTGGCTCGTCTCGCTTCATTACTCTTACCAGCTGTGGCTGTCGGACACGGACTCTTCGGCTCATAGTAGTTGCCGTCGCGATCCACGTTGACGAATTTCATCAAAAGGTTGCGCCGCGGAATGATGGCCTCGGTTATGTACAGCCCTCCGTTGTCCATTCCGTTGTACCCAAGCTTCTGCCCAATGTCGCGGAGCTCGAGCCCAGGAAGGGTGGCGTGCGTGTTCCAATCGCGGATCTGTGAAATCCGAGAGAGAGGGGTGCGATTCGATGACTCACAACTATGAATCGATATGTCTGGGAGCTATGCCTGGCTGCTGGGACTAGCAGAAACAAACTACCACCAGCGAAGGAGGAAAGAAACTATTCTTTTACCCGTAGTTCTCAAATATTGAGTTTGAGGTTTTATTCTCGTGCGCTTCATTTGAGTTGAAACCTTCACGGGATGAACCGACGTCGATTCCTTCAATGCTGCATGAACCGACGTCGATTGTGCTGCACCTGCACCATCGATACAATTTTTACAGGGTCTTCATCGCATAGATACTGATACAAACATAAAGCAATCCACTCATGATAGGCGTACCTGGAAGAAGAAGGGGTGTGGGCCGTAGTCTTTTCCCTTGATCATGACGCGGGCCATGAGAATGACACAGTTGCAGCTCTTGGCCATCCCGCCCGGCCACCACTTCATGGCCTCCAGGTTCGGCGTGTGGATATTAGAGGTTGAAAAAATTCGAAGGCTTCAGGTTGTACAGACTCGGGTCGAACGTGTCCTGCGTGCCCATGCTTCCTATGGCTGCAATTTGCTCAGCGATAGGGGCCCACACCGATCACGGATCGATTGGAGCAGCGCAGCCGTCTCCGATGGACCTCCCGATGGGGGCGTAACATCAGTTGCAGTCTAATGATCCTACTGCCGTCATGCTAGACCTCCCCCCTGAAGGGACGAGGGCAATCTCCCACGAGTGGTACTCTGAGCCTGAATTTATTCAACCCTTAAGGATACGCCACCCCCCGTCCCCGTTGTACAGACTCGGGTCGAACGTGGCCTGCGTCCCCATTCCCCGCACGTTCGACCCGTGCGTCAGCTCCGTCTGGGCGTAAGTACCTGGTTGCGCGATCTTGGTCGTGTGGGGGGCGAAGAAATCGATTAGTGATTTTACGGTTTCGATGCCATGGCAATGTAGTTGTCACGAGACGGGTTGAATTTAATACGGGGCACCGCCTACTGCCGAGGGAGGTGGTCTTCGAATCGAAAAAGATAAAAGATAGAGCACCGGCACCAACCGTTGGCAACAAGAGTAGCGTGAGAGGAACATACCGACGTATTCGTAGTTGAGGGCCTTCTATCTGCTGCTGCGACATATTCGTAGTTGAGCTCTGCTGCTCCTCGTCGGCGAGGTTGATAAGGGTTACCGAGACTACCTACCCCCCTCCAGAGTCACGGCCTGAGACTTCTCTCCCAGAACTTTTACAAAAACTTTTTTTGGGACTCCACATCTCACATCGTTAAATCATGAATCGCGGACGCCGAAATCTTGGGCGTTTTACGACTGCGCCGGGCTGCCCGGCGCAGTTTCAGAACGCCGGAAATCAATCCAGAAGCGTGTTTCTAGAGGATACGACTCCCCCCCATGAGTCGGCGAATATGCTGCGACGAGTGTCCACCTCCGCGCGTATTCGTAGTACTTTCACCTGATGAGTGAGTGAGTGAATGAGTGAGTGAATGAATGAATGAATGTAGTACCGACGTATTCGTAGTTGAGGGCCTTCTCGAGCCACCAGCTCTGCTGCTCCTCGTCGGCGAGGTTGATGAGGGTGGGAAGGAACATGACGTCGTGGAGCAGAATGAACAGGTCCTCCCCCAGCAGCATTTCTAGCGGTCCCCGGTCCTCGAACGGAATGCGGTTCTCGCGAACGATCTTCACAAAAATGCGCGCGCGCTCGCACGCCCGGTAGTACCGCTCCTGCCGGTTGGTGCGTTAGAGGGGGGGAGAATCAAAGCCCCGGATCATACAACCAGTCAAATACGAGACTCGACCTCAACACTCACCACCGTTTGCAACCGCTATGTCTGTGACCCCTTCAGGCTGCAACACCTGGAGCGAAGCCAGCGGCAGCTGCTTCAGTTTTGCCATACAACCAGGAAGGTACAACGCGCTAGCGCAACCCGACCGAAGATGCCAATGCGAATAAAATGCGACAGCAATATGAGTCAAATACAAAACGAAACAGGACCCCCATCTCGACACAGCCCAATCTCGCTACCATCGACAAACTTCTATCGGCGACGAACTACATGCCTCGTCCCACAACTGCTTCAGACTTCTTCCACACGTCGAACCGGGCTGACTCTACTGCTCCCCTTAAATGTACCACAGGTCATCGGCCTGTAGCCGCGGCTCCGCCATCACGAGTTTAACCTGGTCCTCTACTTTCTTCAGGTTTTCGGGCCCTCCGTAGATCGCGGAGGTCACCGCTATGGTGGGACCAGCGATCGTATCTCTAGGGCAATGATCCTGGTAAGTATAGTGATTCTGATTTTCATCTTTTAAATATTGGCGAGGAGGTCCCCTTCGCGAGGTTCCCCAGTGGTTGTGCTGGGCCTAAGATGAAGTAGAGGTCTGCAGAAGAGCTCTGCAGGAGGGGCTTTTTGCGGCTACCGAGAGAGACCGTTCTTGGGCCCATAGCTGACAACGAATCGCAGCCCTAAGCGCCCTCTTCTGCCCTGCCACTTCCAACGGCTATCTTCTTTCAGCGAGGCAGGGACCCGCCTCCTCCTCCTGCTACAGCTACCCCCCCCATCGAATCGTGCATCGATCTCTGAAACCGCCCCAGGCCCCACCCCTTCGCGCCCCAGCCATCGGCTTCAGAGCGCCTTGACCGAGGACATTCGCCCTCGCGAGGGCAATCCGCCAGCCAAGTGGGACCCCAAGAACACCGCCTAGCCCTTACCAGGTAGCCACATACCATCGCAGGTCCTCCGGTCATATGGTCCCACACGTCGAAGTTGGCGCGGCGGCGCTCGCGCCGCAAATCCGTCATCACCGGCTTCGACCACTGCATCGGCTCGAACGAGGGAGGACGAGACATCCTATCAAGATTTTTAGATTTAAGCCTATTCTTAAAGATATTTTTCTTTGAGGAGTAGCCTCGGTTGAGAGTCGATCCTAGCCCTGCAGAACGATAGTGGAGGGCTCCTCTCACCTCAGCAATATTCACAGGAGAGGTATCAATCTAAGTATATTTTGTCCGAAACAGTGCGCCGGGGCTACTGGGAGGCTGAACTTTTAAAATCGTTTTTTTTTGAACTTCAATAGAAAAACGACTTTTGCACTTGCCCTGAAATCTTCCACTTGCTCTCGTAACCGACACTCCGCTTCCCTTCTTTGGTTGTCATGCTCAGGCTCCTGGTCATTTGATAGACTCTTACCAATTATACCAACAGACACGCATTAAAAAACACCGAGAGAAATGCAAAACTGGCAAAAAAAACGAGCAGCGGTCGCTTCGCACTCCTTTTTCAACAACCCAATTGTTCCCGGCAAATCTAGGATCTTGCTCATCAACTACGTCCTCAGCGTGTTATCTCTATTGCAAGCGGCAGTTCCGTGAATGCATTGCGGACTCTCTGACGCACGTCGTAGCGCATTCTGACGCGGGACACTCGCGTAGATGACGCTTTGACTTCGCCCAGAAGCGAAAATGTCAAAAAAGCGTCGTAAAGAATCGCATCTATCAACATGAACGAGTCTGTTTTTTTGTTTCCCTTTCGGAATTTCACTCTCATAGGCTTAACTTCATCTCCTGTGCACGTGTATACTAGGTGAAGACCACTGCAAAAATTATTTTGTTCGTGCGGACCTCGACCTGGGGGCAACCAATCGAAGTCTTCATCCGTTCGGCTTCGGTGCCAAAAGACGCGCCGACAATGTTAGTTCGCAAGAACCATGTTCTTGCTGAGGCCACGACTAGCGAGCGCCGCGACATTGCCGAGCAAGCCGTTCGCGAGCAGCTGCCCCGGCTGCCCGACTCCAAACACGCCGCCGCCGAATTGCAGATCAGAAGGGGGCGCCAGGCCCATCAGCATTTCCCCCACGTCGCTCTGCTGGATTTTGTTTGTGACCTTCATCTGAAAGATGTCAGACACGATCTCCTGCAACAGCAGGCATCACGAAGTCCGACGGACATCAGAAAAGTACTGTGGAGTTACAAAAGAACCAGTATACGGATCTACGACTACGAAGCACAGGGACACACGCAGGAAGTGGAAGGCACGACTCGAGAAAGCTGGGGCGGAACAAGCCTTACGCACGTAAACGGTACTCACACAGAAGAGAGCGAGATTTTTGGGCACACACATACGTTCGGAAGTGTTGAGTCGACCTTTGAAAGACGTGTCCGGCCGAGGAACTAAATCAATGGCGCAAAAGCGAAAGACCCAGACCGAGAAACAAAGGACACAAACACCCCCGTGGTGGCATGCGAGCGGAGTTTGAACAAGAACTTGTGTTTTCTTGCGTTCTTTCGGCATCATCTTTTTCAGTTTCTTTTTCTCGTGCCACTGGACACCGGGACCGTCGTCTTCGTGGAAATGGAAAATCAAGGATTTTAGTAAAATCAACTCGAACTTCGTATGCGGCTTTACCCATCAAAATATTGTACAGTCAGACTCACTCATAGTTATTGCCTCAACCAATAAACTGCTGGATACAAATAAAGCGGATGCGTCTCCGTTCTGGGATAGTACTACGGCCTGGTGTAAATTGCTGTTCTTGCTGTTGTTCTGTGTCGCTTGCGGATTGCTGTTCGTTCGTTTTCTCTACGGATTCATGCTGGTCTACCTAGCCGGCAGCAGCCTTTTATGCGGAGGTAATCTCTTCAAATGCACGGCCACGGCGTCGCGCCGCTTATGATGTCTTTTAAATGGAAACGATGGAAACTCGTGATCTTATGATACATAGGAAGCCTCCAAATGCAAAATTTACAGCTTGTTCAGTCTAGAATCGATGGCAATGGCTACAGTAAAAACACTCAGTCGCTTTTACTCGAAAATAATCGTTTCACTCCGAAATAATCTCTGTCGGTTCACTCTGTCGCCGCCCCTCTTCCTTCCTTCAGGTAGGCGAAGGTTTTCTCCTTGCGCGCGTCGTACCGCAGGACGTTCAGCAGCGCGTCGCACTGTTTTTCTGTGCGCGGCGTGTATGGCGACACGTCATACAGCAGGTCCACACAGACCTTGCGTTGGTGAAACCCGGCCAGGAACAGCGCCGTCCGCCCGTAGTCGTCCCGGTAGTCCGCGAGAGACGCCGGCGTAGTTGTAGTATCGGAATGTCCTCCGAGTCTGGCCCCCATGTGGTCCTCGGGCACCTCGATGCAGTGAGTGCTGTTCTTCCCGTTGCCATTACCCGCACGGCTATTGCTATTCCTATTCCTACTCCTCGCCCCAAGAACCCCAAGACTCTGCCGCTCGGCGTCCTCCACGAGGAGCGCGTCCAGCACGGCTGGGGACCCGTACGCCGCCGCCACGTGCAGCGCCGTCCTCCCAAAACGGTCCGCCGCGTACAGATCGGCGCCCCTTTTCAGCAGCAGCTGGGCGATGTCCACAGCGTCCACCACGGCCGCGGCGTGCAGGCCAAGCCCCACGAAGTTGCTACGGCAGAAGCCGTCAAAGCCGAGCTCGATGCTGTTCTCGCGGCCGAGGGGGGAGATTGGTAGGAGCTGCTCCACGGCCTGACTTGTTCTGCCGAGGGGCGATGATGTCTGGCCGTGGACCTGCCGGTTGCGCGTGGACAGCGACCGGCCGCTCGGCGACGTCTGGGGACTCCGAGAAACGCCACCGCCGTCTGCGCCGCTCCCGGCTCTGTGCTTTCCGCGTGCTGTGGGCGTGGACGAGGAAGTAGCGCCCCCTGCCTGTTCTGACCCTGGTGCAACTACTTGTTGCTCAGAAGTGGAAGGAGCGATCCCCCGACCGATGGTGCCATCCACATCTTCTACTCCTCGCGCCTCCAGCTCCTGCTCGGAGAAAACGGCGGTCGGAAGCACCCCGTCGTCCAGAAAGCCCGCAATCTCGGCGAGACTTCGGCACATGTAGATGGCGTCGTTCATCTTCTTCGCGCGCTCGAACCGAGCCGCGCACTCTACCTCCTTGTGCGGATCCAGAAGTACGCTCGCGATCACCGACTGGGAGCACCAATTGCACTTGATTTTGCGCTGCGGACAGCTCGCATTATGACTCTCCTGCTGGATCAGCGGAAACGTAGCGTCGCACTTCTCGCACTGCGTGGGCCGGTGCGTGCAGACGCCGCTGTGCTCGCCGAGGTCTTTCGCCAGGACCACTTCGTGACACATCGGGCAGATGACGCCGCGGTTGGGACACTCCATCGAGCAGTGCTCTTCCATCTGCTCGTACCTGCGAGATAGGCATGTGGGTACATGTAGGTAGTAGGGAGGAGGTGAGAGGTAGGAGATGGGACATGGGAGAGCAGACGGAGGACGTGCGTGTGGGGTCATACGTCCTCCATCGGTCGCTCGCATCATGTTGGCCTATCTACTTATCTCGCTCTCGGTAGCTGCAAGCTGCGCTGCCTCGTCCAGAGCCTCCAGTATTAGCATTATGAATTTATTGAAAGTCATGGTCATGAAGTAGTACAAGAAATTCTACCAACTACATGCGAATATGAACATAGTAAAAAAATATGAATGGGTCGTACTTAGGTTTAGTACACCAACTTGGCCCCGCAGCCTAGTTCGCACTCGGCGTTGCGTTTTTTGCAGAGCTTGAGCTTGTGGACCACCAGCTCGCGATCCACAAGCTCAAGCTCTGCAAAAAACGCAATGAAGTAGTAGAAGAAATTCTACCAACTACATGCGATTGCGAATTTGATTATGAACATAAGTAAATATGGAGGGTCGTGATAGGTTTAGTACACCAACTTGGCCCCGCAGCCTAGTTCGCACTCTGCGTTGCGTTTTTTGCAGATTACCGGTTGGGTTTATTCATATTTCGAAAAACATATCTCAAAACCTGGGGCCCGACGCCGCGTCTTGCGTCTTTTTGTGCTATGCGTTGCAATATGCTTTGAATCCCC
>RXOD01004434.1:0-22379 GCA_005223375.1 Amoebophrya sp. AT5.2
AATGCATTTTTTTTAGCTGTAAGATCTCGCCGCGCTGGATTTTTGTGCGCAGTGACGCGGCCACTTTCTCCGCCAGCGCTTTTGTCACTTTCACCTCCGTGTGGCTTTTGTTCCCCAAATTGAATTTCACGCACTTGTTCTGCGCGCCCAGCTTGGCGAGCCCCTCCGTGACGCGGTCCAGCGAGATGCCGGCGCGCAGCTTCGAAACGGCCCATTTCATGACTCTGGCGTCGTCGTCAGCGAGGATTTCTTCAGCCCCACCTCCGACTCCGTTCGGGGGCAGCTGCATCTCCTCCGCTGGAAGGTGGGCCCGCAGGGCGTACGCGATAGTCACAAGCGACAGCGACCGCCTTGCCCTCGAAGATGGAGGTGTTTGAGACATCGCGGATCGCCAGGCGTCGCGCACAGCCTCGGCCGCCGCGGTCGGCTTTGCCGGCGAGGAGCAGATGTCGCGGTGCTCAGGTGCTTGTCCTGCCGCTTGCGCTTCATCTTCTTCTCCGGCCGCGCACTTGTTTTCTGGTGATGATTCTGATTGTGGGAACGGGGAGACTTCTTCTTCCTCTGCGGTCCCGAGCCCTTCTGTAAGATGAACGTCGGGGACTGTTGTAGTGGCGCCGCGTTCTGCGGTGTGAGCTTCTGACGAGCTTTCGTCGACTAGTGGTCCCTCGTCGTCGGGCTCGACCTCCGAGGGCAGTACTGGCACGGGCTTTCTCTCGGAGAAGTCCTCGGCGGCGGCGGAAGATCCTATGTTCGCATCTTCCAGCTCCCTGCTGGGTTCGGCTCCCTCGAGGCAAGGCGAAACGGCGTGTGCGGACTCGGCGAAGGCGTCAAAATCCAACCGATGTCCCAGATTCCCTTCGCTGTCTGCGAGCGCTTTGGCGACGTCCTCATCGCTCCTCCGGCGCTCGCTATCGATTCGGCCTCCACGACCCGCATCTTCCGCTGGGAACTTCTCGACCAGCGAGGCGCCCGCTGATCCTGATGCAGCGTCGTCAGAGGCACAGGCACCAGGACGAGTGACGAAGGCGAAGGACGAAGTGGTGGTAGAGGTAGCAGCATCGCCAGTCGCAGGTTGAGGGTCCTCTGCAGGAGCGTTCGTTGCCGCGCGCCGCAATTCTGGCGCGGCAGCGGCCGCAGACGACGACGAATTCGCTTGCGACGACCTCGTCCTGGTCCCCGCTGCCGCAACATTCGCAGCAGAAGTCCTCGTTGGCGACTTCTGCACATCCAAGTTGGCCGCCAGCACGCCCAGCAACTTCGGCAGCGTCACCCTTTTCTTGGCTTCTTTTGCCTTGGTGAGTGCGATCTCGCGTTTGGGGCGCGAGTGGCTCTCAACCGTTCCCCTGGCTCTCCCCGCCCCCGGGCTGTCGCTTCCGAAAATCTCCAGGTACAGCGCTGCGATTTCTAAATTCTTCAGCAGCCTGCAGTCCGCCGCGGTCCCGTCGATCGCAGCGAGGAAGCCGGCCACCGTTCGCACCCGCTCTACCTTTATTTCCCCGCTGTCGCTCACCAGGTGCTTCGCCTCCCACTCTGCTTGGTGCGCAAGCCGGCCGCACGCGGATTCAAGCTGCTTCACGAAGCCCTTCACGGTGTCGGCGGTGGCCCTGGGGGCCGTGATGTTGGCTGTGGCATCCACATACTTCTCCAAGATGGGAAACATCAAAGGCTCGGGCACACCACGCGGGGCGAAGGCGGTTGCGCTGATTCCGTTTTCGCTGAAGGCTGCGGGTAGTGCTGCGGTGAGCGCCCGCGCCACAATCCGAGAGTACAGATCCGGCAAATCCAAAGTATTTTGGGCACAACTAGCAGCACCGGAGGTGCAGGAGGAGGTCTTTCTCTTGTCATCCGTGCGGTCGCTATGTGACAGCGCAAAGGCCGTGCGGAATTTGGCGTGCGAAAATTTGACGAATTTCTCTGCCATTTTCGCCACCTGCTCCGGGTGCGGAAAAAGCCCGAGCTCCGTCAGGGTGGACAGGAGCTCCATTGAAACCGCGATCTGCTTCGCTGCTCCGCTGCTCTTCTTCATCGCCGACAATTTCGTGGACTTCTGCGACCTCGGTTCGACAGCGACGACTACAACCGGCTTACTGTCATCAGCATCGTCGTCGTCTGCCTTGTCTTCGGTAGGGGTGCCGCCGGCGCCCGGGTCGCGCTCTGCTGCTGTATCCAGATCCACCACACCAGACCCCGCACCGGCAGCAGAACTTCCGGCAGATGAAGAGAACGTCGGGGTAGCAGCCGCAGGGCCACCCTTCGCGATTGTTTCGATTCTGCGCACGGCTTCCATAATCTCGGGCGGCGGCTCGGCGGCACTCACCATAGGCTGGAAAATTTCGAGCATTCCGCGCGCCTCCTCGATTGTCGTCGCCCCAATCAGCTCGTCCAGCTCACGCTTCGCCTGCAGCTGTGATTTCGGCGACACGGAGCGCAAGCGGCCTGGGTTCTTATAATTGTACGCATTTGCGCGCATGCACAATTCAATCAGATCATCCGCGCGCTTCCCTCCGCGCCGATTGATCGCCTTCTTCACCGCCAATGCGAATTGCAGCGTCAGCACTTCGGTTTTGCTCGGATCCTCGGCTGGTCGTTGCGACGGTCGCAGAACAGACCGCCCGTGTTCGGTGGAGCTGGTGGCGTCGTGGTTCTTGCTTCTGCCGGCGCACGCTGCTCTTGTATCCACCACAGCAACCTCCGCGCTCCTGGCAGTAGAACTTCCTGCAGATGCTTCCGGTTCGTCGTCGATATCGTCGAGCGTTTCTGCGAGCGTGGGCGGTCGCTTTGGTGCGGCTCCACAAAGTGAAGCGGCTGGGACTGCAGCCTGCGCTTGATGATGATGTGGCCCTTCAGGTACGGGGGCAGCCTGTTCTTTCGCGGCGGGGCCTATTGATGTGTCAGTAGCTGCGCCCTTTTCCGCGCCGGCCTGTTCGTTGCCCCGTTCTTTCTTCTTGCCTCCGGCTGCGGTCCTCCGCGACGCCTTGCTAAAATCAAGCTTGAAGCCTTTCAGGAAGCCGTCCGGAGAACCCGGACCTAGGGAGGACGCCGACTGCGCTGCAACCGACCCACCAGCACCAGAGATGAAAGGCGATGTGGACTTAGAATTCTCCGCCGTCTCCATCAGAGATTGCAGTGCCTCTCGCATCTTTTTGGGCAGCGTCACACCGGTGATGCCCGTTGTCAATTGGAATATGTCTGGACCACCTGGTAAGAAGTGTGCTTTCAGGTATTTTTACTCAAGTTAGTAGATGCCGATGCCCCGTGCCCGTTGATATTATGGGCACTAGTGCTAGAGGCAGGTGGCGGCACTAGAGCTATTGGAAGGTAGAACTAGAGGCGAAGGCCATGGGCATGGCAAGTCAGTGGCTAGAAACTATGGCGATAGAGCAGCCTTCAAGTATGATAAAAGAGAGCGCGGCCTAGTAGAGAGGCGTCTTGCCGTCAGCCGAACTAGGGTGCAAGAGCTGCGGCGAGAAGCCCGCCAACCGCAAATAGCCCAGCCCGCCTCTGCTCCTACTCTTGCAGACCTGCTCTTGCTTATTTCTTTGTTTCAAATCGTCTTAGGACCACCAGAGGGGATCTCGAAGACCTCCTCTCCCCAAATTCCAGTTACCGATACCGTGTACCCCCTTACCAGCTGACGCCACCATATGGAACAGCTCTCTGAACTGGCCAGCTGCCATCAGCTCGTCTGCCTTTTGCAAGAATTCCTGCCACTGCGCATCGTCAACTCCCGGTGGCGTTTCCCCCAAGAAGCTACTCAGCAGTGGGGGGACGTTTGGGGACGCAGCAGCTACTGCAGCAGTGCTGTTCGCGCTCATCTTCTTTGTGCCCGCAGCGCTCTCGTCTCGCAGGGGGGAGGCAAGAAGTGGAAACGCGTCCAGGATCTCTCCCGCTGTTTTGGAAATCGCGAGCAGAGCGGCGGATCCTTCCCGCGAAGCCTGCTCTGCCGACATCACGGGGTCGAAAAATCGCCGCGCGAGCAGTTCCGTCGTGGCGGCACAGAAGGTTGTCTCCAGAGGGTTCATGTGGTCCAGCATTTTGTTGGTCTGGCTGTCGTCAGAACGAGGCTCTCGATCTTGGTCCCACCAGGGGCGGGCTGCATGTCTAATCAGTTCGCGAAAAATCATAGCGACGTGCGACGCGTTGCTTCTAGCTTCCATGAAATCCTCGAGCTCGGCCCGGTGTGCTGCTTCCTCGTCGGCCGACATCCCGGCTCGCTCGCGACACGCCATCTGAGCCAGAGCAGCAGCGTCGCTGTCAAAGCTACCCGGCCCCTGCGCATCCAGGATTATTTGCATCTCCTGCTCCGCAACCCCATCTCCTCCTGCTCCTACCGCGGCTTCTTTCATTGAGGCCTTCACAACCTTCGCACTTTCAGTGAGAAGTTCCGACATCAGCTGCGTTGGTGACATATAATTACAGCCCGCTGCTACCTCGTCCACGTCTTCGGTCGAGCCTATACCTCCTCGAGCTTCATCGGTAGGCGGTGCCGCGGCTAGGCCTCTTTTCTTCTTCTTCTTCTTTCTGTTCGAGCGTGACGGCGGATCCGGATGCGACGAGGGTTCCGAGACGTTTGGCGGCGTCATCGTGCTCGTCTTCGCCCTCGGAACCCTGTTCGCACTCGTCCTCGTGCCCCCCTCAGCGGCTGTTTCTGACGTAGAAGAGAACGCTGCAGCAGGAGCCCCCGAGGACGAAAAAGTTCTTACACATGATCCCGTGGCCGCCACCGTAGTTGATGTGCTGGGAGCATCCACATCCCCCGAGTTCTTCTCGTTTTCCTCGTCTCCTGAGCGGGCGCCGGCGGACCCACGTGATCCAGAGTCGGCAGACGTGCTGGGACAGTTGTAATTGGAGTCGCCGCCTCCAGCGCCACCGCCCGCGCCGGACACGCTTTTCGTTCGATCATCCTCACTCCCACTTTTGCTTCTGGTTTTGTCCTCCGTGTCGTTCTCGCCGTTGTTACTATCATTATGGTGGGACCAGGTGGTGAGTTAGTATGCAAGTGGTAGGTGATTTTTTTGAAAAGCCCTCCGGGGTCTCCTATGGCTCCCCGAGGAAAGGACTGGCAGTAGGGGCAGAAAAAAGCCGGCGGGCTGTCCGCGGTCGGACGGACTGCCCGAGGGTATCTAAATCTATGCGCCACCCCCTACAAGTCAGCGGCTTTCCCCTTCCCCTACTCTCTCCACCATACTGCCTCCCCCGACCTCCCGATGGCTCATCGCTCCCGACGCCGTAGCCCTGAAGACCGTGCTAGTGCAGCTACCCCCCACCCTCATCTACCCCCTACCTCCACCCCCCAAAATGGCGCATCTCTGAAACCTCCGCTCGGGTGTTTCACACCCGAACGGCTGCAAGCGCCTTAACGTAGTCGCCACCCGAGGCCCCACTCTCCATCGGCAAGTCGGGACCCTTTAGACCATTACGCAGTACGTATCCCTTGCTCACTGTCACTTACCATCTGGTACTTTCCCTAGTTACTTTTGCGGCCAACTACCGAGTCGCGGAGAGAGTCCAGCGACCGCGCCACCGTGTCCCGCAGGGTCGCGAAGAGGGGACCGGGCCCACAAAATGGCCCACCGCTGCTGGCAGCACTCATCTACACTACGGTCGTGATCCTCCTCCGCCGGGGAGATTTTTATTCAACGCGCAGCCTGAGCCTGTGGCCGTGAGAATGGGGACGCCAAGAATAAATGGGACAGAGCGTGTGCGTGGTCGCGAGAATGGGACGCCGGAAAAGCGCAGGCCGCTCCTGTTTGAATTTGGCACACTGTGAACGGGAGCAGCAGAAGTTGCCAACCGCTAAACATGTCCGCTGTCCTCTCGCCTCCGTCGGTCGTGCCAAGCGCGCGAAGATTTTCTTGCTCGTTGTGCTGGAGTGGTTCTGTTGTAAGTACAGATAGTCGCTCTGTAGAGCGGAGTCAATGATGTCAGTCGAGTCCTCTGTATAGTACCGTCTGCTCCGGTCATCTGGTACTGGTCACTCACAACTTTACTACACTGTCTTTCCTTTGCTTGATATTGTACTTTCACTACAGTTACAAACACCTCTGTCTATGACAAAAACGAGATCCTCTGGCGATCGTACGCTCCTACATCGATAGATAAGCATGAGATTCCAACAAATTGGCCGCCCCACTCTAGTACCTGTGGCCGCTGCTTTTTAGTTGATGACGTCTACGTGAATGGCAATGGTTGGTAGCTCCACGTCCTAGGTCAAGCACCGCCTTGGATCAAGCACGTATGTTCACACGACACTGACGCAAGAGAAAATAAAGATCAAACATGTCCGGATCTTGACACGGAAAAGTAGATCAAGGCGCACGCTGACCAGCACGACAGCGGCGCACAAAGTGACTTGGTGAGTCCACGCGGCCCGTCGTTGTCGAATGCAGATGAACAGGCCCAACTCCAAAGTCAGTCAAGTTAAAGTTTAGTACTCACTCCCCCTGTCGCTGCCAGTCTGGAAGCTTGAGTGCGTTGCAAGTGCAAGGCTATCGATGATATCTTCACCGCTGTCGGATGCCTCAAGACGTCGGCACTCTTGCGTTGTCTTCGAACCCGGCGTAAGAGTAAGGAGTTATCGAATTGTGCCTGGCCTGTTACAACATGCATTCACAAACACAAACAGTCACAGGCGCCCGGCTGCTGCACCAAGTTAGTCTTACGCAGCGCCAGAATGCTCTCCCTGCCTCCGCAGAACGAAGAGCGAGACGCATAAGTGGTAGCCTCAGAGTCTTTCGGCAGCTATTCGCACTCGTTGCGACATCACAACGAGCAGCAGCGCCAAGTAGAGAGCAGCGAATCGCACTCACATGCATCAGCATGATGAGCATCACGAAATAAAACACTACTAATTTATACTAGTAGTAGTACACCCACACGCGACGCGGGGGATGCAGCGTTTCACTGGTGCAACTTTCCACAGAAGAGTTGCTCCGGCATCCCTCCATTCCTGCAAGAAAGACGCCCCCCATATTTCTTGCCGGAAGGATCGCGATTTTGTGCCACGAAGAGACTAAGACTACATGCGTCTGACTTTCAAAATAAAGCTCGCCCAATCATTCGGGGAGGACTTACGGCGAGGCCTGCCTACTACCCTATACAAACACAGTCACCACCTCCAGCCATTGTTCCAGTGGGGCTCTGAGCTGCCGCCCCATGACTTGTCATCCCAGGGCCAGTCGTTCTTGTCCCATTGGGAGCTCGAACTG
Organism: Amoebophrya sp. AT5.2; assembly: GCA_005223375.1. NCBI lineage: Eukaryota > Dinophyceae > Syndiniales > Amoebophryaceae > Amoebophrya > Amoebophrya sp. AT5.2. The sequence goes on from RXOD01004434.1 coordinate 7,209, forward strand.
GAGCCCCAGTTTTTCTGATTGTAAGGCCCGCTCCTTCCCTTGCCTTTGCCCTTGTTATTCTTCCGCCCTCTCTGTCTGGGCGCTCCGCCCCCATTGTTGTCGGACAGCTGACAACCGCAATGGGGGCAGAACGCCTACGACCGCTGCACGCCCACGACCGCATCCTGCTCAGAATGCCCATCTAGTTCTTTTGACAACCGCAATGGGGGCAGAACGCCCACGACCGCTGCACGCCCACGACCGCATCCTGCTCAGAGTGCCCACCTAGTTCTTTTGACAACCACAATGGGGGCAGAACGCCCACCGCTGCGCGTCTTGATGGTCCGCACCTGCGGCCTGCACAGAAGTCGCGTCGTCCCCTTTTTCCGTGGAAGTCTTGTCTTTGGACGAAGCGGCGCTGCCTTTGTCGTCTTGGTCCCCCTCTTCAGCTCGCACTGGCCATGAAGTGCGGGCGATCTGCGGGCTGCCGAAGAAGTCACGGTCGGGGGGCGGCGCGGAGCGGCAAGCCTCGCGGAGCGGACCGAGCCATCAAAACCAACGCTAGCCGCCAGCGCTCTTCACCGGAAAAGATAGCAAATCGGTCAGCCGTGAGTTATTCCTACTAGGAAGAAACTCAAAAGCATTTTACGAAGCGCGACTATGAGTATGATTATTAATTTAGTTCGAGCTTCGGCCAAGCTGTGTCCTCGTGATCAATGTCTACTCGCTCCGTTGCTTGTTCCGCCAGATGCAGATCCATCACCATCACTCTCAAAACCTCCAGCATGCTACAGCAAGAAATAGAGCTGCGTGGTATTTGGCCACGTCCTCGGGTTCATCTTGAACATCTCCTCATCTTGAACATCTCTTCACTGCGAACGTGCTGACCCGTTGAGCGCGTCACTCTGGTGAAGTGAACGGTCACTCAATCTCAACCCCAGATGGTCTAATAACTTCTCAGGAGTCAACATTCTCATATCTGCATTTGTATGTTGACTATATTAGCATTTCCGTGCTATTCCTTCAGTACGGTTCTTGAGGTTAGCGCATTATTACGGGAGACACCTTCGGCCAAGTCCGCGACCTCCCCCCAACACATGTTTCCATCCACCGCCACGAATGGGGGTCGCCGCTCACGATGCTTCACACCCCCTTCGGACGGGCCGTAAAAGCACAGGCGGCTCCTGGTTGAGTTTGGCACACTGTGAACGGGGACAGCAGAAGTTGCCAACGTAAAAATGTCCTCTGTCCTGCTCTCGCCTCCGTCGGTCGTGCCAAACGCGAAAAGATTTTCTTGTTCGTTGTGCTGGAGCGATTCTTCATACTACAGATAGTCGCTCTGCAGAGCGGAGTCAATAGTGTCAGTCGAGCTCGAGTCCTCTGTGTACTACCGTCTGCTCCTCCGGTCATCTGGTGCTGGTCACTCACAACTTTACTTCTACACTGTCTTTCCTTTGCTTGATATTTATTGTACTTTCAGTTTCACTACAGTTTCAGTTACAAACACCTCTATAGCAAAAGCGAGATCCTCTGGCGCTCGTACGGTACGGTCCTACATCGATGGATAACATCAGATTCCAACATATTGGCCGCCCCATTCTATCTACCTGTGGCCGCTGCTTTTTCCTTTTATTTTAGTAAGTGGCGTCTACGTGAAAGTGAATGGGTGAATGCCAATGGTGGTGGCTCCAACTCCTAGGCCAAGCACCGCCTCGGATCAAGCACGTATGTTGGTTCACACGACACTGACGCAAGAGAAAAAGATCAAGCATCTCCGGATCTTCACACGGAAAAGTAGATCAAGGCGCACGCTGACCAGCACGACAGCGGCGCACAGTGTGACTTTGTGGGTCCAGGAGATCCGTCGTCGTCGGATGCAGATGAACAAGTCCAAAGTCAGTCAAGTTTAGTACTCACTGTCACGCCCCCTGCCAGTATTTCAGTACGTTGCCACTGCAAGGCCATCGATGATATCTTCAACGCTGTCGGATGCCTTAAGACGTTTGTTGTCTTCGAACCCGGCGTAAGAGTAAGGGAATTGCACCTGACCTGTTACATGCATTCACAAACAGTCACAAGCGCCCGGCTGCTGCACCATGTTAGTCTTACGCAGCGCCAGAATGCTCTCCCTGCCTCGGCAGAACGAAGAGCAGGACGCACAAGTGGTAGCGTCAGAGTCTTTCGGCAGCTATTCGTACTCGTTGCGACATCACAACGAGCAGCAGCGCCAAGAGTGGAGTAAGTCACATTCAACACATGCATGTGCATCAGCATCGCGAAACCTCTATTGATTAGGCGCAGGGATAAAGGAAAGCTTCAAAGGCGATCGCAGTCCCTGTACGACGAAAAATTCCTTGACGGAAGAAAGCTCTGCAACCTCGGTTAGTCAGTCAGTCGGACCGCCAGCGCCACAGTGCTAGGGACTTCGACTTGGTCGCAGCTCGGTTAGTGTTAGTCAGTCAGTCGGACCAGCAAGGAGTGAGAGAGAGTCCAACTGTCGCGGCGAAAACTCCGTCGATACGCATCCGGACAGCTCGCTACCTAGAATCTCGCTGATGAGCGTAGCAGAGGACGACTGGGTAGCCTGCGCCGCTTCGTCTGGTGCTGGCCTTCCGGGGACGGACAGACTAGAGAGTCTGCCCGAAAAACCCACCGTCGTCGCCCCGGCTTCCGCTACGCCGCTGCTCGTGAGTGTCCGACTCGGTCCATCTGCTCCGCGGCTGCATCCGCGAACTACGAGGGCGTCATGCGATTTCCCGCTGCGAAACTTTGCCGGGGAGCCGTCGCGTAAGAGGATGCGCCTAGTTCCGTACTTGTGAGCAACGAAGGCCATTTCACCGCCATGCACTGAAGCAGCACCGTCACCGCGGAAACCGTTCCCGACCACCTCGTCGAGGATCTCCCTGGCCATCCGGGGCCAGCAACAGCGCGATTGCTTTCCTTGGCACAGGAACCGGGCGACTGCCTCGAAGAAGCAGCAATTTGTCTTCCACCGGTTCCCCGCGATTGCGGGGAGCACGGCTCGAACTCGGCGCCTTCCGGCCCGTCGTGCCGGCACATTCACGCACCTCTCGAATTGCGTGAGCTCTGTTTTGCGCCCTTCTCGGACCTCGTAGAAATCCGGATCCTCCTCGGCTTCCACGAAATGGGCCGGGAACTCAGTGTCGTCGAGAATTTCTTGCCAACTTTGTGCGACGTCGAAGGGGGGCCCCAGATTGTGCAGCTTTGTTGTGCTGATTTTAGAGCGCAGGCGGTGCGGCAGTTTGTTGGCAAGAGCAGCGAGCCGATCCTCAGTTTCCAATGGGAGTCGTCAGCGTCGACGTTTGTGTTGCAGATCCACGCAACCGCTTTTCTTCTGCTTGCTTTCCGCTGACAGAAAACCTTCACCGCGGGCCGAGGCAACTACCTTGCTCTCCTCAAGCCCAAGCGCTTCCGCAACTTCTGCGATTAAGCAACGCAGCCCCCCTCCCTTTGCCCTCCCAAGCCCCTGGGCTATGACGGAGCAGGCACCGACCTCCGGGAGGGGGCGTCGTCGCTGTGGCGGCGGACCCGACGGCGGTGGCGGCGGAACCGACGGCGGAGACGGCGGTAGTGCAGCAGGTGTGCGGGCAGGTCCGCGAAGCGTGAGCGAAGCACTACGGCGCTGCATCATTGAAGCAGAGAGCGTGATCGGAGCAGTCGTGGAACTTTTCGCAGCACCCGTCCCCGACGCCGCTGTAAAACCGAGAGCCGCCAACTCGCAACTCGTCCTCGACCTCAAGTAGAGGCGCCGTCGTTTAGGAAGTGGCGACGAGGCTCCACCTCCAGCCGAGACTTGCGCCGGTTCTTGGTCTCGTGTAGCAGGAGCAGGAGAAGACGGCTCCGCAGGCGGCTCGTGCGACGAAGCCCGGTCTTCGGCGACGAGTGTGAGCGAGAACCGTCAGCAGGATGCCGCTCCGGCGACCGCCCTCGGCTGGATCCACTACAAGGATGCTCATCCCTTTTTGCCGCACTCGCCTCCCTTTTTGCCGCCTTCCGCCTGCTGCCCCTTTTTTCTCCGCGGCAGACTCCGTTAGACGCGCATAGCATCCATGGCGGCCGCTGCGGCAGTCCTGATCCCTGATGCTCACTGCTTTGATTTTCGACGCGACGGCCGTGTGGATGTCCTGATGATCGGAGGCCAGTTTGCACTCGTTGCGCACGACTTCCGTGATGCGCTCCGTTCGCGACGTTCTTCGGGATATCTGCGGAATAGCTTTCCACGCACGCGGTCAATGTGTCGAGGCGGATTCGCTCCCATTGGTATCGAAAAATCTAGAACAGGTGTCACAACGAAAAGGAAAATTAAAAAACTGGAAACCCCAAATACACCCCATGGGCCGTCGCAGAGGATCTTGCAGTCCACGACCTCCGGCACTGGTGGTTTCTGATTCTGACCTAGATAGCTCACCAAAAGCGAAGTGAAAGAACATCGAAGACACATCTTGGAGAGAAAAGTGAGCTACGGTCTCACGCCGGATATCCGCCATGCGACGCCCGTTCTGAAGGCAGGTATCTGTCCCTGTTCCACCAAGCCCTCTAGTTAGAATCGAAAGCACCATGCCCGATTCCTCCAGCGACGAGCGCCGGCTCTACACGTTTAAAAATATATATTTCTTGTTTCCTCTTGCATTTCAGTTTGCTGTTCCAACTACCTAGCCTTCCTTTCACAATGGGAGTGGACCCGACTTAAGAGTTAAGACGTGCTCCCGCAACAAGAACTCCAAAAAGCAACGGGGCGACAGGTGCACTGAAGAGAGCCGAGAGGAGGGCGTGGACGTGGACGCTGGCGCCGCGCAACATGCACGCCGGGGGTGGAGTGCCGCGGGCGGGGTTGTACGTCGTCGAGTCGTGCTGGAGGGTTGCTCGTTCCACTTCAGTCCCCGCCGCGCTTCGACATCTACATCACCAGAAAAGATATATCAAATCGGTCAGATGTTCATCCATGCTAGATGACATTCAGAATCATTTCACACAAGCACAACGTGATTAGTTTGAGCTTCGGCCTAGCGCTAGCTGTGTCGTGGTCAATGTCTACTCGCTCCATTGCTTGTTCCGCCAGATGCAGATCCGTCTCCATCACTCTCAAAACTGCCAGAAAAGTGCAGCAAGAAGCAGATCTGCAACTGTAGGGTACTTATTTTTTGGCCACGTCCTCGGGTTCATCTTAAACGTGTCCACCTCGAGCCTTGTTCCCTACGACCGTGATGAGCCGTTCGCGTGAGTCTGAAGCAGCTGAACGGTCACGCAAAGAACACCTGCACCCCAGATGCTCTGATAACTCAGAAATCCTTCTCATTTCTGCATTAGCATTTCCGTGCCATTCCTAAGTAATCCATCATTACGGTTAAGGAATTGTAACTGGCCTGCTACATGCATTCACAAACAGTCACAGGCGCCCGGCTGCTGCACCAAGTTAGTCTTACGCAGCGCCAGAATGCTCTCCCTGCCTCCGCAGAACGAAGAGCGGGACGCGCAACTGCTAGTTTCAGAGCCTTTCGGCAGCTATTCGCACTCGTTGCGACATCACAACGAGCAGCAGCGCCGAGAAAGCAGTAAGTCGCACTCACTACATGCATCAGCATCACGAAAATTAAACGACTAAGATAGAAGTAGGGTAAGTTTCAGAGGCGATCGTAGTCTCAGAACGAGAACGACGAAAGGATGTACTTAATATAAGGAGAGGCGCGCTCTCCGCATCTGGCGCCGAAGATCACCAGAGCAGTGCTGTGTCTGCTCTTTGTGCCGCCTTGGCAGATCTTCTCTTGCTCAGCAGCGGCGGCAAGTTGGTCAATAAGTAAACTGTCTACGCTTACAAACACTTAGGCTGCGCGGCGTTCTTCCGCTGTCGATGGTGGTAACTTCAAGCGCCCACGTCTTCAACATGCATGCGCATCAGCATCGCGAAACCTATACTGATTAAGCGCAGGGAAAGGGATACCGGAAAGCCCCAAAGGCGATCGCAATCCCTGAACCGCGAAAAATTCTGTGACAGGCGGGAAAGCTTTAACCTCGGCGAGTCAATCAGTCAGACCGTCACAGTGCTAACGAGCTCGGTGGGCGGATGCCAGAAGTTGCGCCGGCCATTGTTGACCGGGTCCACTATGAGAATACTTATTCCCAGTGCGGCCGCTGCGCCTTCTATGTCCTCCAGGTTTGCTGCTCCGTCGAAATGAGACCGCCACGCGCAAGGTAGCGCGCAGACATCTTGGAGCGCGAGCGGCACCTTGATGAATTCCGCCAGAGCGGCCCAGAAACAGAAATTCTTGAGCCGCAAAAGCCTCGCGATGTTGGACAAGTGCCGGCGGTCCTTGAACCTCCTACCGCCGACGAGCCTTGCCTGCCGCTGTTGGCTTCTCCGCTTGAATGAAGTGTAGAAGCGACATCTTGACCGCGCAGCGGAGTAGTACTAAACTCATGCTGCGTGCCCTGGATCACACCTGCCGCGTACACAAGTCCCTTCACGACGCGCAGCACCATCTGGATCGACCGTCTGGAGCCTTGGATCATCGCATAAATCATGCTCCCCAGGCGTAGGTGAAGTACTGCGAAGAGCGCCCGCACGAACTGCACTAAGGCGTCCCCGAATGCCTCCAACGCAGTGCGCTGATGCCTCCCTGATACGATAGGACAAAGCCGACCGCCTCACGGACGAAGTCCCATCGATACCGAAGGGCCGGCTCCGCGCAGAGACTTTTGAGGACGAGCACGGCGAGGGCTCCGAAACTGCAAACGCTTCGACCCACGCCGAGTATCCGCCAATCGGCGTCCGTTCTGAAGGCAGGTATCTGCCCCTGCCCAACCAATCCTCCTAGGTAGTTGGAATCGGAAGCCCCACGCCCGATTCCTCCAATAACGAGCGCCGGCTCTACGCGTTTAGAAATTCCTTTACTCTTGCCTGCTTTCAATTTGCTGTTACAAATAGCCCTCCTGTAACAATGGGAGTGGACCCGACTTAAGACGTGCTCCTGCAACAAGAACTCCACAAGGCAACGGGGCGACATGTGCACTGAAGAGAGCCGAGAGGAGGACGTGGACGTGGACGCTGGCGCCGCGCAACATGCACGCCGGGAGTGCAGTGCCGCGGGCGGGGTTGTACGTCGTCGAGTCGTGCTGGAGGGTTGCTCGTTCCACTTCAGTCCACGCCGCGCTTCGACATCAACACTAAAGATATCAAATCGGTCAGCCGTGAGTTCATGCTGGGGAATTCAGAAGAATAATTAATTTTACGAAACGCAATTCCAATTAGTTCGAACTTCTGCTTCGGCCTAGCTGTGTCGTGGTCAATGTCTACTCGCTCCGTTGCTTGTTCCGCCAGATGCAGATCCGTCTCCATCACTCTCAAAACTTCCAGAAAAGTGCAGCAAGAAGCAGATCTGCATGGTATTTTTTGGCCACGTCCTCGGGTTCATCTTAAACTACATGTCCACCTCAAGCCTTGTTCACGTGATGAGCCGTTCGCGTGAGTCTGAACGGTCACTCAAAGAACACCTCAAACGCTCTGATAACTCAGAAGTCATTCTCATTTCTGCATATAGCATTTCCGTACCATTCCCGCATTACGGTTGAGGTCACTGACTGACACTCTCGGCCAGCTCCGCGACCTCCCCCCTCTGATGAAGATTCCATCTCCGTCCTTCGTTGGAGGTGTTTCAGACCCCCTTCGGGCGGGCGGCTGCCGCTGCCAATTTCTAGGCCATTTTCGGCGAGGTCAGAATAAAAGGTCGTCTGGCCGCCCTCCGGAAGGTGGCGCCAAATGGACGACCCACAGACGCGCGGCTGCCGCTACCGGTCTTTTTTCAGGCTCAGGGTCAGGGGAGCGAGGTGACCACAACTAATGGTTTTCGTTTTTCCGCATTAGATATCAATCTCATCAGCATGCGACTGCAGCCCGCCCGGTGTGGGTTTCAGCACGACCGCAAGATCTGCTTTCTTGCGCATAAGCAAAAGTATCTTCACATAGACTTCCAACGCCTTTCCCGTTCATGCCAACGACCTGCTCCCCCCTGCTCGCCCCGTTGGCCTCTCGTACAACGGGCACCGTCCTCACTTGCAGTCCCATCAGCGCAAATAGGTGCTCTTGCAGCAAGCGTGTTCCCGTTTTGAAGTCGAAGAGCTCTTGGTCCCTCACATTTATTTCTGTCTCGCCCCCCGTCTTCCACGTCCTCCACTCGTCCAGCAGCACCACACCCCGCGGCTGCAGGTCTTTCACAACCTGCGCCACACCCTCACCGGTCTCCCCCCGCACCAGCAGCTCGCGGCACGCTGCGTAAGTCCATTGCCGCTCCTCCGCCTGATCTAATCCTTCTCCATGTTGTTCCCCAGGAACCTCTTCTACCTCCGGCCGCAGACCGCGCACCATGTAGGGGTACAGCGAGATTTTAGCTGCCGTAGGTTTTGCGCTACTCGCGTCTTGTTCTTCAGAACTCGTCCCGCCCCCGACGCCCCCATCCAGAAAGTTGAACGCTGCGTACGTTGGATCCGCGCGCCGCCAGGTCGCCGCACTGAAGAGACTCTGGCCCGCGACTGCGTTTCCGGGGAACGCTTTCGCCACCGCCGCGCAAAACTCACTCTTCTCCGGCGCGAAGGGCGGCTCGTCCAGCGTCAGCGACAGCGCGCTGAGCCGGAGTTCCTGCTGTAGTACCTGGAGGCGGTGGATGCTCTTCGGCGCGATTACCTGGTCCCCGGAAGTGAGCGAGGAACTCACGCGGCGGTACAGGAGCGTGGAGTAGTCGGGGAACGAAGACGAACTAGAACTACTACATCCACCTCCGAAACAAATCCGCCCCCACCACAACGCGTCCACCAAGTCCGCGCTGCGGAGCAAATGCGCCTCCTCGGCGAGCTTCGTCGCCAGCAGAAAAAGAGTGCTCTCCATCTGCTTGGAGTTGGAGTTCTTGGCTGCACCAAATGGTCCGACCCCCGGCGCCTTCAGCTCGCCCAAGACCTCCAACAAAAACAGGACGTCGGGGAGCCCAAGCGTGTTTCTGTGCGACCTTACGAACGCGTGGAGGCTAAATGACGACGAAGTCGTCCCGCCCCCCTCCGCAAACAGCACCGGACACCGCCAACGGAGCCGCAGCGCGGCGCCCAGCAGGGACCAAAAAACCTTTACGTTCCGGTGGGGAAGGAGAGCAAGTGGGCTGCTGCGTCCAGCTCCTGCTGTGCCTGATCGGTGGCGAGGTGGCTTTTTGTTCTGCGACACCCGGGAGGAGCCCGAGCTCGAGGTGGGAGCGGCGCTTTTTGATGTAGTGCGACCAGGTGGGAGTGGCAGAACTCGTTGTCCTCGTCCTCGTGCGGCCATCGCTTCCGAGATCCGCGCCAGCATTTTTCTGTTTTCCACCGCTTCGGCGTCGCCGAAGTAGTTTTCCTCGCTGAGCAGCAGACGTGGCAGCTGTAACATCGCTCCACTCTTCCACTCCTCCACTCTTCCGTGCTGCTTGATCAGGCGGAGGAGCGGAAACGTTGTGGTCGCAGGACTTGTTTGGTCCGGTGAGCCAGCGTTGAAACAGCCGTACCTCCCCTCGCGGCTCCCGCGAACCAGGTCCTGCACCGTCTCGCTGTCCCATTCGGGCGCCTCGCGATATTTCCCGGCGAGGTTGGACAAAAACTTCCCTGCGTTGAAGTAGTACCCGCACTGGAGGAAGTCGGTGGCAGTCTGCACCAACCGCTGCACGCGGGCTTGGAGTACTACTTCTACACCAGCCTTGCTATTGTTTCGCGTCCTCGAAGATGTCGCCCAATGATCGACGAGATCATGAAAATCGCCATCCAATTCCCACTGAAATTCCGCCAGGATCCGTTCCTCGACCTTCGAGAAAAAGGCGTGGTCTTCGTACCCCGCGAGGTTCGCGAGCGCATTGACGCCCTCGCACAGCCGCTCCGTGCTCAAACTCGCGAAGTTCTTCCTCAGGCTCAAGTGGAAGCACAGCATGCGGAAGATCCTCTCGCCGGTGATCTTGTGGTAGACGTTGGATTTGCGCATATTCAGGGCGCAGCAGGCCTTCAGGAGGTCGAGCGTCAAATTCGGCTTCATTGTGTGGATCTTGCGGGGAATGGACCGTACGCAGATCTGGATCAGAGACTTGTTGCCGGTCTGACAGTGCGCGAGGAAGCGCAGCAGCCGGGCGGGGTAGGCGCCCTTCAGCTCATGCCGGTACTTGCGCACCTCCTGCGCAATGCGGGTGGGGAGGTCGCTGTGGCGCTTGCGGAAGAGGGCAGGGGGATCTGGTGTAGTAGTTTGATGGACGTATGTAAATGAGTTTGCAATTTCGTAAATTCTAAAACTTATAAGTTGCATGATAGACATAGATTCTGATTCCTTTAGATTGTGGCAAGGGCATAGGCACTGACAATTCAGAGCTCCATCACCTCCAGAGCATGTACTTATCTGTGAAATCGACGCTGCGCGGAAGGAGTGTCAGAAGTAAGGCCGGCGGTGCCTTCGGTCTCTTCGTCCCGATTCCAGTCCTTCCCTCGGTCCACGATTCGTACATCAGCAGGTTATAGTGCGAATCGTGACCCGATGGAAGGGACTGTCACTGTCGTAAGATTCACGGGTGCGGCCTAGGTTGCGCGACAGGAGCAAGCCTGTGCCTGTAGCAAGCGAAAGCTCTAGCTCTATCGAGCCACGTAGTAACGTAACCTAACCGTACGTGGGCACGAGCAGTTGCAGCAGATAAAATTCAACTCAGTTCTTGCAGCGACCTATAGATACGTACACGTAAGTACACGATCCCTTCGGCCTCTTCCGCCCTCGTCCCGCCCTTCTGTCAGCTCCGCCTCCCTCCCCGGCAGCCCACGATCCGTACAGCACCACGGGTCCCCACCTTCCGCTCGCGCCCCGCCCCCTCCCCGGTTGTACGAACAAAGTTGCGATCGCCTCGCCGATGTCCACTAAGTTCCACAGTTTCAGCTCCGGCAGCCGTCGCTTCAAATCAAAGCCATTCTTCGACAGCAACGCGCCCGTTTTACCACAGAAGAACTCCCTCGGCGCGTACTCAAGCTTGGCAAAGCTTCGGGCAAGCCGCGCAAAATCGTCCTCCGAGAGCTGCAGGGAGCGAATCACGCTGTATTCCCCGATCGTCTTCAGCATCGGAATTATGCACGGAAAATTCGCGGCCTTGAAAGGCAGCGGCGGGGGTTCACCTTCACGCTGGCTCTTTCGTGGGTGGATGTTGAACACGGCAGCACCGCCATTCGTTGAAGATGTTCCAGCGGAAGTAAGCCCCGCGAGTCCGGAAGCAATTTCGGTGATGCGGTGCGGGTCGCCGTTGAGCAACACGTCCTCATCGTTCGCAAACCGCTTGCAGAAAAGAGCGATCTTCTCAAACACGAGCGACGTGAGCTGCGGCAGAAGATGCGTGTTGCCTCTGGAGGCGGAAGTTTTTTGGCGCGACGAGGACGGGGCGGGGGTGCCGCCCAGTACGAGGCACTGCTCTGGCGGCGGCCTCTTGTGCTTGATGTTCATCTCGGCTTCGCTTGGCGCTGCGGTTCTGCTTCCACCGCAGCTGAAAAGGCTCCCTGCAGTGGCCGTCGCTCTTGTTCCGGAACAAGCGCCTCCTGCGCCCCGCGACGACGACCCCCCTGCCGCGAGAACTTCTCTCCCCGTCGTGAGCACCTTCACTGCCGTTCCCAGCACGGGCAGAAACGCCACTCCCGGCATCGTTTGCACGTCCAACCGCTGAAACAGGCCGAGAAACATCTCCGCGTCGAAGCACAGCAGCTCCGATCGCTGCTTCTTGCGGGACAGCGTCCCAAAGGCCAGGAGCGTCTTCACCGCGTCTGCTGACGTGAAGACTGGAGCTCTTGATGTTGCAGCTGGCTCGACATTCTTGTGCCTCATTATGAGCATCAACTGCCTGTGCACGTGCTGCTATGCAACGGAAATTTGTCCCGATGGGATGTTCCCGAAAAGTAGCCCCAGAGGAGAGATGAGAGATTACATCTCGCTGGGTCTATAGATCTGCGACCCGAATGCGAATCACGTACGCAGCGCCCGACGTAGCGTTTTCAACCATCTAGATCTATGGAACCCATTCCGAGAAGTCGTGGGACGCATTTCCACCTAGGCGGAGCGTCCTCGCCTACCTAAGTCGGTCCTAGGCGGAGCGGCCAGGATTGTCAAGGAACCCCGGACGGATTTGTTCGTTGTTTATAATTGGGCGCCAAAGCGAGTTGGGACGAGTTACTGGAAAGTGGGACAGGAACAAATTCCCTCTGCATAGCTGCAGGAACGCGCGCTCGCGGCCGACCCGGCGCTTGTAGGGAAGCGTCTTGGTGAGCGTGTCCACAAAAACGGGGACGGAGAGCTGGCGCCCCGGTGCCCTGCCGTAAGGCACCAGGGCGGTGGGGGGCGCGCGGGCAAGTCCGGCATCTGCAGGTTCTGGCACTGGCGCGGTCCCGTCCGGTGCAGCAAGTTGTACAGCTCGCGGAACAAAGTAATCCTTCCCCGCCACCATCGCCTTGTCTTCTACGTCCACCACTGCTTCTTCCGTTTCTGGACGCGGCAGCGCGTTGCTGCCTTCGACGTCCCGCGCCGCAGCCAGAGGTCGCACTTCCGCACCACGAAAACCACTCTCGAGCAGCGAATCGCGCCCACTCGCCTCCACTAGCGACCGCCCCGCGCACACGTCGACCAGGACTGCCTTGTCCCACTCCTTGACTGTTACTTGCGGATAGTTCAGTGGCACCGTATGCACCCCGCCCACCGGCAGCTCCCATCTTCTGTAATGCGGAATCTGGGGGCGTTTTGGCCTCTTGTGATTCCGCCGAAATCGCTGTTGCTGGAAAACGTGGAGGGGGTTGTCGGCTTGGCAAACACACAAAGCCAATGGTCCAGTGCATGAACTCGACCGCGAGCTCGACGACGAGCAAGAGATCCCGACTCTCACTCCTGCTACGATCCTGCTACTGTAGCTGATTCCAGGTATCGTTCCCCCGACTCTGGCCGCCGCACCTCTGGCGCCGGGGCCCGGAACGCCGGCACTAACCGATGAGACATGCATTTTTACAACGGTCCCGGACGAGACGACTTTCACTTTGGAGCAGCTGCTGTCGCGCAACTACGTCCACGACGACGTCGCTGAACGACTATCAATTGTCGAACTTTCGCTTGATGAACAGAACTAGTTTTGCGTAACTTTACCGATTCCGATCCGAAGAGTAACGAGAACAAGTGTAAAGGAAGGCGGTCCACCTGCTGAGTCTGCTGATGATGAAATAGACACAGAGCGCCGTATGGTGAGCGTGAAGATGGAGCTGAGCCCACCGGCAGTCGTGTTGCGAGTATGTAGAGGGCACGAAGGTCTTCCCGACGCCTCCTGAGTCAAGTCCTCTGAGAAAGATTCTGACTCATCAGCACTTAGTATATATTTATAACGCCTCGCACGAAAAGAACGCAGCAAATGCAAAACGCGAATCAAAGCTAAACGGAAACAGAACTGGAGTAAATACTCCGTACCGGGGACCGAGTCCGCATCGTGTCGGAAGTGAGGCGCTTCATGTTGGTGAACACGATGAAGGATTGCAACAAGGTGCTTTCGCTTTCCTCCCATTGATCCGAGAGCGAGCGCCTTGAATTGTGCCCGGTCTGTTGCATGCATTCACCAACAGCCACTAGCGCCCGGCTGCTGCAAGTAAGTCTTACGCAGCGCCAGAATGCTACCCCTGCCTCCGCAGAGCGAGGAGGAGCACGCACGAGCAGTATTTTAGATCTAGAGTCTTGTTTGTGTTTCGGCAGCTAATCGTACTCATTGCGACAGCACAACGAGTAGCAGCGCCAAGAGAGTCAACTCACATGCGAGAGCGTCACAAAATAGTAGAGGTGCGCTCTCCGCATCTGGCGCCGAAGATCGCCAGAGCCTTGCTGTATCTGCCTCCTGGGTCTGGGGCAAGGCTTCGTCGCGTCATGAACTAATCAATAACTCCAAGTATAAGTAGGACGAGCGGGATCGACGCACTGGCGAGACCCACTTCCTTGAAGTTCTGCCTCGATTTGATTTGTTAGTGAAAGGCAGAAAGCCAATGAGTTTTCTTGCTTTCCCTTTCCCCACTGAAGTACTGGCCCGGCTTCTTGACTTCTAATTTCAGTGTCGCAGTTTCATTAGCTTAAGTTCTGCGCCCCATCCTGACGGTTCTGACTTAGTCAAAGCTCGCACAACCAAGACTAATCGCTCCGATTCTGTTCGTCCTGAGTCGTTTGCTCTGCTTTTCATCTAGCTCGGGCACGTTTCTAATAAGTGCAGGGCTTCTAGTTCGTTGGTGCTTGTTTTCGTTTTGTGTGCTCCTTCTTCAGCCGCTCGGCTCTTAACGTATTAATACTTCTAAGAGCAACGACGTAGACACATGGGGGCTTTTACACAATAGATTCCATGTACAAAATGCGGCGCAGTCTGGAGAATCGTTCGCGCCGAGTAGGTCCGGATCGTTCGAGCCTCCACCTCGACCACCACCGAGTGGGTCCGGATCGTTCGCGCCGCGTATGAGCAAGCCCGCGGCCCCGACTTGCTTCGTCGACCTCGAAAGTTACCGTCTCGGACCTCTGTCGCTGCTCTTCTAGCGCGTTGCTCGCGTCGGTCAACTTCGCCCACAGTTCGTCGTTCTCCCGCCTGCTCCCCGCCAGCCCCTCCCTGAGGGACCGCAAGCTCGCGACTAGGTCCGTTTCGCGCGTTTTGCAGCGCTTTACGCAGTCCTGCAGGATCTTCTCCAGCTCGGCCTCGCCGCACTGGTCCAACTGGGTCTGGAGCCGCTCGATTTTTTGCTCAAGCAGGACCCGCTCCTTCTTCAGCTCGTCCGTCTCGAGCTTGGCGGTGGCGTGCTTCTTCTTGGACCGCTCGATGTACACCAAGTACTGCTTCCGCACGTTGGACCACGCGGAGGTCTGAGACAACAGAATTTTCGACAAAGTCAAAGCTATCAAGGAGAAGGGAGTACACCTACACGTGACGCGATACAACTACGCTCGTAGCTAGTTGTAACAAAAGACTGCGAGCGGCCCCCGAAGGAAAGAGAGACGCTCGAGCTCGTAGCTAGTAACAAAAGACGCTCGTAGCTAGTTGTAGCTCCACCTGTTATAATTCTTTTACTTTTTCTGTATTGATCAGTCATTTCTAATCTTCACCATTTTTTGTTTTTTGCCCACAGCGCTGTGCTGGAGTTGGATCCCGTGCTCCT
>RXOD01004435.1:0-22365 GCA_005223375.1 Amoebophrya sp. AT5.2
ATGGGCTTTTCACCCCTCTAATTCAAACGCTGCCTCGCTTCCTACAGGAGCACGCGGTCGTCGAAGCCCTCCTCGAGAGAGAGAGAGTGCCGACTGAATTCATTCGCATGTCTTTGAGGAATCGGATTGGGGATATGTATCGGCGTCCTCGGAGTCGGGAGGCTACCGGAAGCGGCCATACCGGATCGGAGTCGGAGCCGGAGTCGGAGTAGGGATAGCAAGTAATGGGAACTACAACTAAAATTTTTTTGTTTTATTATCTTTGCAATTTTTTTAGTGTACGATAGAAGTAGAGGCGCAGGAAAGGCCTGCAGTGCCCGTGACAATCCAAGAACTAGCTCTCAATGGCGAAGGAGGATAGAACCCAGGGCGATCAAAGGCGTTCACCACCACAAGATCAAAATCACCAGTATGACGAGTGACGCCGAGAAACCAGCACACAGAGACATCGGATTGGGAGAAAAGTACACGCCCGCCGATCGGTATTTCATCCTTTGATGTAAAGGCATGGCCGGCTATCGGCTCATTGACTACAGCTGATTGAAAGTGCGTCTGCGCTCCTTGTTTTGATCGTCCCCAAGCCCAATCGATCCAGACATCCGATCACACCGAGTTGAAAGAATCTCGATCGCAAGAACAGATCAGGAGAGGCTGACAGCGGGTGACCATAACGATGGCCATCCGCGTCCAGATCCAGAATATTGATTTTTCTTTTGCTTTTCTGCCAAGCAGCCGACTGTCCTAAGAAATTTTGGTGCTTTCTTCGTTCATTCAAACTATTATTTTTGGTGGTTGCAACTAAAGAAGCAGTAGGCCCTACGAAAGCTGCATCAGACCTTAATGTTTACCCTGATTTTTCGCTCCTTTCATGCGGTAGTGCAAAGAGGCGCAAGCTTTGGTTTTAGAATTTGAAATCAACCAACTGTGCCTACTACGCGCCTGAAGTATTGAACCACACCTGAATATACAACCAAATTAAGATTTTACCGCACAGCAGTTCTTGGTAAATCAAAAATGTCGTCATCAAAGCTACTAGTAACCGCGGCCTTCCTGACCGCTGTCTGCCCGTCTTCCCGCGCGGTGTTTATCCGGGCGCCTTCAGCGGTCACCACCACTTCGGCCTTTCCCTCGCTTTCGGACCTCCCCCCGACCACGCTCGGACTTCTCCATCACATGTCCCTCGGTTTCCCCCATTCCCCCCACTTCGCGCAAGCCGCGGCCCACGTGTGCGACACGCGCCACCTGTGGGCAGCGGCGCTGTCAAACGGCCGCGAAGCCGCCGATCTGGTCCTGCACCTCCTCGAAGCCGGGCGGTGGAACACCACGTGGGGGGGCGGTACCGCCGGCCGCGAAGGCCGACCCACGCGTCGTCGCGGCCGCAATCCGAAGGCGCGTCATTCGGTACGAGGAGGAATTGGTGGCAGAATTTTCGGAACGGGAGGAGATCTACGACCAGTCCCCCGAAATCCTGGCCGCGGCAATCACGGCCGGGTTCTGGAGGAATAGATCGTTCTTGGATCTTCCGGATCAGGTTCTCGCCGGACAGCAGGCGGGATCCGGCGCGGTGGTGGGCGCCGCCATTCTGGCGCGCCTCGAAGGTGCGCCTCAGGAGCTTGCCGCGGTGGAGCCTGATTTTCTCCAAGACGACGAAAACGTCCTGCTCGCCGGCATTTGGCAGGACTGGTTTGACTGGCACAACCTTCCAGATGCTGCGCGCGGCTCGGTCAATGTCATGCGGGAGTTTTTCCGAGTCGCCGCCGAGGAGATGGAGAAGGCCCAAAAGGCCGAAGACCGGAGTGGCCTCGCCGCGTTTGACACTGATCAATCGGGGCTCGTTCGCGTTCCCCGCAAAGGTCCGATGCGGGTGATGAACAGCCTGAAATCTTTGATCGCGGAGACGAGAACGGTGGCGCTTCAGGACCTCGACTGGGCGGACCTTGTGGGTCCGCCCGTGGAGGAAGACGTCGGGGTCGTGAAGCAAGTCTTGCGGACAAACCAATTCCTGCAGGTGTTCGAGACCTGGGACGATCTGCCGCTTGCCGCCAAACTCGACGTCGATTGCGTGGTGGAGGCCATGCGGACGGGGCTGTTGACCAAGGGTATGTTAGCAGCTTACCGCTTCGGTAGTGAGGTGCGCGCATCTTGGTGGGGCTTTTTTGTGTGGTTGGAGGAACTGCATGCGCTGGATGCCGCGCCCGACGTGGCAACCTCTGCGAGAGCGGTGGCAACTGCCCTGCAGCTGGGGGTGCTGACTTTCTGGTCGCAGGTGCCGCAAGCGTTGCGGGGAGACGTGTCGGTGGTGACGGCGTTTTTAGAAAGGCAGATGAACTCTGATGATGGGTGGTTTCTCGAGAGATATGGCGAGTTCGACTTCTTTTGCGACGTGCGAGAGCCCGCGGCAACCGACGAGGACGTGCTTGCGAAGCAAAGGCAGGTGAAGGCGTACTTTGTTAGGCAGTAGAAGGTCCCCAGCACAAATGCAATTCATTCATTGCAAATAGCGTCCCGCTAGGAAGTAGGCAGCTGCCAGGCTTTCATTGAAGATTTCAAACTTGAAAAAAAAAAAATGATTGAAGATGACGCAGCACTCTGAAGCCACTGAAACTCTGGTCGCGCAATAGGTGAAACAGCCTGATCAGTTTCACGGAGATGCAAGCCTCGATAAGGTGCAAGTCTTGGTCGTGCTGGTCAGTGCGCAGTAGATAAGATCTCGATTATCGGTGTAGCTGCACGCCCCGTGCTATCACAACTTCCAGGTGATTTATTTTGATGTCGGTTTTTTCGTCGCAAGATCACAGCTTTTTGAGCGAGATCTCTGAGATTGAAAGAGACGCAATACCCGAAGATTGGTGCACCTTCGGCTTCGTCTTCGTCGCTCGATTTCCGTTCTGCTTTCCTCGATTTCCGTCGCTCGACATGATCCAGACCTCGAGTTAATATCGCACTGGCGTCTATTGATCTTCGTAGTTCCGCCTTCTTTTTGATGTTTCTTGCCGCATGATCAGCTGATCAGAACAAGTGGAAGTCTCGATTGATTCGTGCTAAGGATGGACGGTCGCCGCAAGCGCTTCTCGCAGTTGGGTCAGTTCTCACGGGAGGACTTTCAATACCAGGCGGTAAAAATCGCCTCGCAAGTCCGCCACAATGCTCACCACCACCCGCGGCGCCACCCCCTGCCGGAAGCGGATGTAGAGGTCGAGGACGGGAGCAAAGCTTTTGGTGAGGAAGCCGAGGATTTCGAGGACGACGACATACCAGACCGGTGGCAAGAAGGGGAGGAATCGGATGGAGGGGTCTCCGAGGTCTCGTGGAAAAATCCGTACGCGGAAGTGGGGAAATTTCGGCGTGCCGTGGAGGCGGACCACGCTTCCATGATATTAAACTCTGCAACCGCGCCGGGGGCGGAGGTTGCGCGTGAAAGCGGCGCCGGTGGCGGAGCAGACACGGAAGTAGAGAGCCACCAAGAGCGGTTCCCCGCGCTGGAGTTTTTGGACCTGCCGACGCCGGACGACGAGGAGCAGAGTGCTGGGGACCACGACGATCGTTCCCGCGAACCCCGCGCTGGCCGAGCCGTAGAAGTTGGAGTTGCCGAAGACGACGCTGTAGTTTTTGAGGAAGGAGTGGATGACTACGAACTCGATTGGGGACGAGAGCGGTCCTCGGGAGGAGAAGAAGAAGAGGAGGATCATCAGCACATGGACGAGAAGGACCATGCACGGGGCTTTTCCATGGCCGACCTGGTCCGGCTGGAGCACACTCGCGCTGCGGGCGGCGGGGCAAAACAGCGACCGTTATCAGTACCTACATCCTCGTCGTCACCGGGCCCCCGAGAACAGCGGCGTCTTCCCCGGCGCGAGCGTTTGCTGAAGACAGACGCGGCGAGGAAGGCCAGAGTCGAGGCGCTGCTGCTAGAGAGGGACGGCGAGAAAGAAA
The DNA here is from genome assembly GCA_005223375.1 of Amoebophrya sp. AT5.2. Taxonomy (NCBI): domain Eukaryota; class Dinophyceae; order Syndiniales; family Amoebophryaceae; genus Amoebophrya; species Amoebophrya sp. AT5.2. Next base: position 3,934 of record RXOD01004435.1, read on the forward strand.
CGCGAAGAACAACTTTCGAGTCCACCCGAGAGAAGCCGGAACAGGATGATGGCGAGGCGAACGAGCGATCGGCAGAGATCGCGAGACTGAAAGCGGAGCTGGGGCTCCCGCCGCTGGAGGTCGAGGACGAGGCGAGAGGACGTGGATGGTCTGCGGGGGCCGAGAAAGCAGGCGGCTCCGGTGGCATCACAGGGGGTCGTGGTGGCGAGAAGGGGGATATTAGCGATAGTGAGAGCTGCTCCCACGACGCCGGGGTCTGGGCGGGTGCCACCGGGACAGGTGGTCGTGGAGGTGATGATCGTGACAGTAAGGCCGAAGACGCCGGTGCCCCGATTCCGCTCGATGAAGACTTCGGGAAATCGGACGTAGACGCGGATGAAGAAGAGGAAGACGAGTCTCACGACGGCGCGGAAGAAACAGGAGGCGACGAGGATCCCTACTTCGGGAAGTCGGACGTAGAAGAGGAGCAAGACGTCGAGGGCGAGGTGGAAGAGGATCCGTACTTGGGAAAATCAGAAGTAGAAGTTGCCGAGGAAGCTGCGGAAAAAGTCGTGGAGGCTGGTGAACTTGGTGGTGTTGTTGAAGCTCGTGAGCAAGTCGGTGCAGAGCCAGTCTATCCTGCGGATATTTGCACGAGCGGCGCCACAGAAACTTCCGCGGCCACCGCTGCTCAAGAGCCCTCTTCCGGAAATCGGCGAAAGAATGTCTCTCCGCTGCTAGTACCGGGCACTGATGCAAAAAAAATGGCTACACTTCCTACACCTCCTTCCCCAGCACCAGAAGCATCCGAACAGCAGTCGCAGCAGATGAACGAGAACGTGAGCTACGTCTCAAAACAGCACGTCGAACCCCGGCCGCCAGAAACTGAGGTGGCTACAACAGATTTCCCGGCCTTGTTCTACCCGGAGCCGTCCTCCTCCGATACAGTTCCCGTGCAGCAGAGCGTGAACGTGAGCCACGGCGCGAAACAGCCCGACGAAAACGAGAGCGACAGCGCCCAGCCTTCTGCACCCCCCGGGACGCAGGGTGCAGCGCGAGCCGACCACGAGCCGAAGTTCACGACCACGAGCCGCCGGCTGCAGCGCGCGCTTGCGCTCGAAAAAAAGCGGGAGGAAGCACACGCACGCATGCTTTCGGAGAAGCGGGAGCTGTCGGACCACTTTGAGTCCGACGAGGACTCGAACTGCTCAGCAGTCCTCGATGAAGAGGATGCTGAGCAGTTCGAGTCCTCGCCGGACCAGGTGAAGTGGCTTTCTTCCCACATCATGGGGAGCGCGAACAGCAGTCGTCAGCCGAGCACCAGTCGTCAGCCGCTGCTCCTCGGGCCCGCCACGCCGGTGGATGAGTGCGTGGTCTCTGCGGGCGGTCGTCGTCGGAACTCGCTGCGGAAAAGTGGTCCGACGAAAACCGTGGCCGCGACGTCCCGCAGAACGCGCGCGCGGAGTACGACCACAAATAGTACCACTGCAAGTAGAGGAATCTTTCCCACACGTCGGGCCCTGAACACATCATCTGACACTCCTGAGCCTCGTGAAGCTGGAGGCCGAGATCGTGGAGCAGCGCACCAGAACTCCCTCTCAAGAAGAACTTTTCGGCGCCGAAGCCGCGGAGGAGAGACGAGCAGTTTGGCGACGACTTCTGCGCGAGGAGAGGAAGAGCAGAAAGACGGTGACTCTTTAAACAAAAGTCGCGAAAAACAGGGTGAAAAAGTCCTCTTCCCCAGACCACTCGACTCGCTGCGACTCGACGACGCCCCGCTCGATCCGCCGGGGACGCGAGTCAACGTGCGGCCGGAGCAGGTGTGGGGCGAGCGTGAGGTCCGTAAGCTGTTGGAGCGCAAGCAGCGGAAGTGGAGCAGAAAGTACCGCGAGCGGCAAGTACAACAACAGCGGTCGGCGTCAGCAGAAGTGCGTGCCGAGGAAAAGCTGGACGACGCGTCGGAGATGCATTACAGCAAGAGCTCGAGTCCACCACGACGCCGCGAGGATTTTGCTACCGCGCGTCACGGCAGGGCACACGTAGGAGGTCGTGGGGAAGTTGTCGTGGCCCCCTCGAGGACGTCGAGCGTGGGGGTTAAAAAGGGTTTGAAAAGGCTGCACACCATCGAGGAGTCGAGCCTGGTTGATCGGTCCTGCTCGGAAGTGAAAGTCGGCATGGTCGAGAAGTGCCGAGAATTTCCCGATCAACTTGAGGTTGGCACCCAGTGGCAGCCATTCCGCCTGCCCCGCTTCGACTCCGCTGCCGTCGAGCTCGGGCGACTCACGCACACCTTTCGCTCGTGGTACGGGCCTCCGTTCCTGTTTCTCGTCGCCGTCGCTTTTTTCGCGGCTTTCGCAGTGGTCGTCGTGGACACAAGCTCAAGTGTGGCGGATGAAAACAGTCTCCGAGGAGGTTCAAGAACAGGAGAGCAGTCCGACTCCACGACCCAGACATCTTCCAGTGCAGACGGAGAGAGACGGCGCACTGTCGGAGAAAATGTGCAGATAGTGGTTGGCGTAGTGGGCACCGCTAGCGCTTTCACAGTCGCCTTCCAGGTTTGGCGGTGTCTGCGCAATTTGAAGCGGCTGGCGGCGAGGTGCGATTCCATCTGCCTCCGGTCAATTGAGGAGCACTGCTTGACCTTGGCGGAAGAGGGGGAGCCGCATAGCAAAACAGAGAAGAGCGGTGGAGAGGAGTTTTCGCGACACTACGTGGGTGCGCTGCTGCAAGCGCTGCGGTTTGGGGAGGTGGAGGGAAGTGCGGCCTGGACCGGTCCTTTCCTCCCCAGTGGAAGCTTGCAGAGCGAGTCGAACCTTCGCCGGCGAGGAACAAGACCGCTGTTACTTCCGGCGACGGTCGCTGACGCGTCTGCGCACGACGTTCTGCGCCAGACTTTTTTCGGATGTGGGATTCCGGGAATTTGTGACCGCCGGCGAACAAGCGCTCCTTCTCCTGTGCCGATGTTCGCTGCTGCAATTGGAATCACGATCGTTGTCCTCCTTCTTCAAACTTTGGGTGCGGTCTTCCTCTTTTTCCGCCTGGCCGACGAGGAATCCCCGGCCGACCCCGCGTTGCTCGTTTTGCTGGGAGTCTTCTCAATCTTCCTCGGCACAGCCGCCGTTCCGCGCGCCTGGACGACCGCAACGGTAAAATCGTACGCGGACGACCGCCTGGAGAAACTGGAGCTCTGCGTGTGTGGGTATCTGGACGCGCTGCGGTTATTTTCCAATTCCACTAGCACATCAACTACTTCGACCTCCTTCTACGAAGTAGAACAGCGGCTGCGGGAGGGCGGCCTGTGTTGCTGCGTCACGAAGGTCTCGTCCGACGAGGGGGACTCAGTACTCGTCGGACGAGACCTTAGTGACGCAGCAGCACTCCGGAGTACGAGTTGCAGTACTTCCTCAAGCCGCGCGGCGAGCCTGGAGTTCCGCCGGATTCTTCCCCAAGAGCGTTGCAACCTGAAGCTGGTCGACGCGGACTCAGCTGCACCAGGCTGCCACGCCCCGGCATCAATCGTCCCGCTGTGGAAGTTGCGGTTTGCGACCTCCGACCCTTCCGACTTCCGATCCGTGAGGGGTCAGAGCGAAAAGTTGGAACGGCTGCAGTTCCGGCAACTACCCGCAGTTCCGGCAACCCGCAGTTTTGGCAACCCGCCGTCTTCCGCTTCCGTCCACCTCGAACAGATGAGCACCGTAGCGAGCACCAGCGAGCTGGTATGGGGAACCAAGGAGAAGGCCGCGGCCGCGGGCCCCGAAAAAACCCGTTTTCAACATCGCGGAGTTGTAGAAGTAGAGAACCAACGGTCTTTGTATGAGGGTTGCATGCGCGTCCACCTCCTGGAGTTCTTGCTGGACGCGCGGCTTCTGGCTGCTACTTCTGCAGCGTTCTTTTGTCAGACCTCTCTTCGGCGGCTTGCGGCGGCGGCGGCGAGGACAAGGAGGGCAGTCTCCGGCTTTCGGGAAACGGAAGAAGCGCAGGCGGTGGAAGTGGTGGTGGCGCAAAGCTCTACTTTTGCGCCATGCGGAACAGGCGCAGCAGCGCGATTCTCATTCCGATTTGACTCAGTGGCAGACAAGGAAATGTTCGAGAGCCGCCTGGCTGTCAGCGGGTCGTGATGAGAAGTATTTGATACTATTTGCACCGAGACATTTTTGCACCGAGAGTTGTCTTATACATCAGAAGTTCATTTTGCGCACGACCAGCCACCAACAGTTTCTGCAGAAGCACGAACATATTGATTCTTCATGTATCTCGTACGTAGACAGCCCGAATGACGCGGTTTTGCTTTGGTAGCTACTACAACATAGATTTCCCTGTGATTGCGTCAGATTTTGCTTGTTCCCGAATAATTGAGACGAAAAGTTGGGTGGCCATCGGACAGCACCAGTGTAAAATACGAGGCCGCGGATGAAGAAGACGGCTCCGCGAAAGAAGTAGCGAGAACTGTGGAGAAGGCATCGTCGCAAGATGAAGATGCTGCAGTGCACCTAACTCGGTGCTGTTCTTCCAAATTGTCAGTGTCTTTACGTTACAAAGCGCCAGAAGAACAAGGAAGTGTCTCATGCTTGCTAACGATCAGCATCAGTCTTCCTTCTTCTCACCAGCATCAGTCTTCCGAAGGAGAAATATTATTGTCCTTTTTCTTCACTCGTTATCAAGCACATGCAGCAGCGAAGGATAGGAACAGACTAGCACTTCCTGTGTCGTTTTTTTCGCAAACTCTCATCAACCAAGGAAGTTCTGAGGCAGAAGTGCGTTGTAGTTCATTCTCCCTAGAAGATCTCCTCGAGCAGCCATTTCGATGACCCCATCGGTTGTTTTGCTGTTTTGTCAACCTCTGGGTCCTGGTCGGCCGCGGATGGAAATTAAATCGGCAACACGACGAGCCACCGGACCAGCGCGCAATGTTGGGCCCCCTAAACCCGTCGACGGGCAGCTGCATCGCTTCATCGCAGAACAAGAATGAGCCAGCTTCCTCGACGCAGCTTCGCCGTCCTCGGAAGTCCTCCTCATCCGCGTCTTCGAGCCATCTTGTGGCGAACGGGAGCTCTTTCGCGCAGCGGCTGTCGCAGCTGCGCCTGGCGAAGGATCGGGATCAGGGCCGCCGGGACCAGGGCGCCAGCAGATTGCTCGCTCCCCCGCCAAGCACTAGCCATAATTGCACCAGTACCTGCTCCGGCGCGAGAAGTCGTGGCAGTTTTTCGAAGTCCACCTCTCCGCAGCTTCTCGTCGCGGCTCCGAACGATGCTTTTCGTGCAAATGGTAACGGGCAGCGGGGGAACGTGCGGCGGTCGTCGTTTTCCTCGTTTGTCCCCACGTCCGGTTGCTCGGCGGGCAGCGCTTTCGGTCCGAACCGAGCCGAACGGTCGCGCGCGGGGCCGCGGCAGCGTAATTCGGAAACAAACACGGGGCAAGACTCCGGAGACGACCTACGCTATCGGTTGCGGCTGATCCACCGTCGCCCGTTCTGTTCTGATGGTGGAGTATCGTCTTCCGGTCTGCGCGTAGGGACGTCGCCAGCCTCGTCAAGCACTAGCAGAGCCGTTTTGGAGGAGGACCACGAGGATCCGGAAGCAATTGAAATAGTGCTCTCGTGGTCCGACGAGGAGGAATTCGAATTACATGCAGGAGCCGCTGAGGCAGACGCAGACACGCTCCGGCGGCTTTCCGACCAAATCACCGACAGCGTCGTATCCGCCGCGCTGGAAAAATCAGCCTCAGAGGCTGCGGTCTCGGAGGCTGCAGTAGTCGCCGCGCTGTACGCAGAGCTGGGCGATTTCGCGGACGAGGACCTCGAGTCCGTTGTATGCAGCGGTCGAGATTCCTCTCGGTCCCCGACTCCCTCGGCAAAACCGCGGTCGCCTTCCCGGCATGACGAAGGCGACCGCGGTTTTGCCGACAGAGTCGGGAATCCGTCAGGGTGGGTGGTCCAGTCGGTCGGAATCGACGAAGCGCACCTCATCGAGGAGGTCGACAGTCACCGGAGGGCCGATGTCGAGCCGAGCTTCCCTCAACGCAGCGAGGAGGAGGAGGAGGTCGACGCCGCTTCCAGCCCAGGCCCGCGGATGTCCGCACACTGCACCCCCGCGATCAGGGCGGCAGATCTCCCTCATTCTTCAGAAACTGCTTGTGAGTCAAACGCGCCCACTTCATCCTGCAGCGATTCGCCATCTCCTCCACCGACCGCCACACCGATTCCCAGTCCAAACCCAGAGCCCGACTCCAGCTGCTCCCGTGCAACGGTCGTCCAGGAGCTGCTAACCACGATGAAAGCGTACGCCACGAGCTACGGCGCGGGACTTCTGACCAGCTACGGTTCCAACCTCCGAACGCGTTTGCGCGACGCCTGGCGGGGCCGGAGCGTTTTCGTGCCGTTTGGCGGACCACGGGAGCAAGAAGACCAGGATGAACAGGGGGCGGAACACTTCAGGCCGTCGCCTTCCTTGGACGTCGACCAGCGCGTTGTGGACGATGACGGGAGCCTTCCGGATGATGAGGAGATGAACCTTCCGGACGAAGAGCAAGAAAGTACGAGGATTTTTGGTGCGCGGACCCCTGAGTACGTCTCTGCGGACTCTGCGGCGGCTTCGTCGCCCGGTTCTTCGCGCTTTTCGAGTGTCAAGTCAGAAGCTGCAGTGTGTCAACGTCAGGCAAGAAGTGGGGGGGACAGGTCGTCGCGAAGGCCACGCGTGGGTGGCCTAAATCCGGCGTCCGTGTCTCAGACACAGCGGAACAAGGCGTGCCTGAGTCAGACCTCTGTGCGCAAGCGGGGAAAAATCACGGACCATGTTAACCGCCGTACACGATCAGCAGGGGCGTCCACGCGAACATCGGCACAGCGTGGCGATCACACACGGAGCGCAGAAGAAGGAACAAAAGCTGCCAGCTCCAGTGGAAACGAAATAGTACGCCAGAGGCTGCACTTTTCGTATTCGCCCAAGGATGAGCTCCCCCCGTCTGGCCAGACAGCAGCGTCGGCGAGCCCGTTTCTCCATCGCTGCAGCATCGCAATGCAGCACTTCCTGGACGGGAGTAGTTCGCAGACAGCACACAAAGATCCGCACGCTCCCGATGTTCGAGGAACCAGTACGCGGTCCGGTGGGAAAAAAAGAAGAAATCTGGTGCGGCAGCTGTCGTTTCCGTCGTCGTCCGAGGACGAGGAAGGCGACCACGAAGACAGCAGGCTTGGTCTGACCCCGACGTCTGGAAAGCAACGCATCGGACCGAGACAAGCGCGCGGTTCCGCCGGTTCCCGAGCCTCCTCCGAGGAAGGCAGCACTTTTGGGAGGCACGACAGCAGCGCGGAGAAGTCGCACAATCGCTTCATGCTGGAATCTGCAGCCAAGCCGCGGTCTTCAACATCGAAAGCGGGGAGGCGGTCATGTAGACAAGGAGCAGTCGGCGTAAACCCCTTCGACGACGCAGGAGACGACGCTGCGGACGTCGACACCAAACATCGGATTCGCAGTGAACAATTATCCCCAGTTACGAGCGGCGGCATAGTTGCGGAGCCCTCGTCGGACGGACCATCGGCGGCATCCTCCCAAGCCCAGCGGTCGGATCATGTTGTGGGCCACACCTCACTCCTGGATCAGACTTACTCGTTCGACGAGTCTTCGTCGATTGTGGAAACGGACATCTCGTCGCATCCATCGGACGATGGGTGCCACGCCGAGCGGGACGGCCGCGTCACCTGGAACTGGGGCAACCAGTTCCAGGGTCCCCAGACTCCCAGGGACGCGGCCGGCGCGCCGGCGCGCGAAGAAGACATTGTTCTGGTAGACGGGGACGGGGAAGGCGATCTGCAGCACCCAGACGGTAGACGGGGACGGGGCAGGCAGATCGCCCTAGCAAGGCGCACCAGTAGCAGTAGAGAACCCGGCGAAGTAGACGAGGAGGAGCTTCGGCACCGCGTCGCCGCGGCGCGCATGCGGGAGGTGGAGCACGAAATGCGGCGCGCGTGGGAGGGGGGTGGGGGTGCGCCGCGCGACATCTGTAATGGCCATCTGGACGACGAGCTTATTTCGAACGCCTTCTTGCAAAATGGAAACGCTCCTGCCACTGCTTCTGGGAATTATATCGAGGAGAGTGAAGGGTCGATGGACGAGCTGAACACGAGCAGCATCGTGGAAACCTCCTCGGACGAGGAAATGATGTTTGGTGGAGCCGAGACTTTCGCCGCGCACGAATTTGTCTCCACGAGAGGATACACGTTTCATGTCCGGGACCTCTATTTTCGAGCGGGGGCATCATCATCCGATCGAGGGCGAAGCGACGGGTGAATCTATAAACACTGACTTTCATTGATTCTCCAGTAGGTAGTGCACAGAAACCTAGAAACCGTAGAGTGCCTGGCTGTGGGCTATTGCGGCCGTCTAATAAATGGCAATGGAGTATTTATACATTCAATATCGGCCAGGTCTCAGCATTATTCCCACGGAGGAGGCGAGGCAGCAAGTGGAGCAGCCATACGATCGGATGAGAGCGAAGGCCAGATGCTGGTGGTTTGTTCCGGCGACTGTTCTCGCTCCGAATCGGCTGGCGTCAGTGGGCGATCGGCCAAGTCGGGGACGAACGACCGCACCAGCGCGAGCAGCAGCAGTACTTTTGCGCCCTCTTCCCCCGGCGGCAGGAGTACTCTCGCGCCCACGTCTAGCGGCATATTCCACCCTTCCAGCAACGGAACCGGCGGCGAGTGTTTTTCCACGACGAGCTGCGTCGGTGGACGCGAAACAACGCTGCTTCCCCCGGTTACTGTTGGCGGGGATCATGAACCAGCGTTGTTTCGCGGGCGCCGAACAAGCGTCCTCTCTGATGACGCGGAGCAGGAGCAGGTCTCCCGGCCCGCGCCGGAGACCTACTCCTACATGGACGTGGATAGTATGCAGGATGCAGGGAGGGCAGTAGGCTGCACCTGCATGGACCCGGCTATGCATGGAGCAGGTGCAGCCGACGGCACTCCAGAGCTCGCGACGGCAGTGGACACTCCAGAAGTATCGCCCCCAGGAGTGAGTCCGCGAAGAACGATGCCTGACTCCGACGTAGAAGATGAATTTCAAGGCGAGCAGGAGCAGAAGAAAACCGCAGAAGTACGGAAAGACACCGACGTCCAAAAAACCGACTTTTCGCTACCTTCCCGTCGAACCCTGACGACCACGTCGACCGCTCCCTCGGCGAAGCATCAGTCACAGACGCAGGAGCTTCCGCAGCGAGGGGTTACGACGAAACATCAGTCGCAGTCAGAGTTTGACTTCTTCTCGCAAAAGATGAACCTACGCAGCAGCTGCTCAACCATTAGTAATGGTGTGGCCGCGCCAGATGAAAGGGAAATACTTAGTAGCGGGAGGAGTTCTTGTTCTCAATCCCATCCCCAAGCGAGCGCAGGAGGTGGCGCCGATCTGGCCCGCGCCGTAACAACAACCTCATCGCAAGCCTTCGATTTTACGCAGCACCGAAAAAAGCGGAGGGGGCCTTAGCGGGACCTTTTCATGAAGATGACAAACGCTCGTATAATGATGACACCTGTTTGTGTTTTCATCGGATCACGGCCAATCGCTGCTACACTTCTTTCGAGAAACCGTCCTCGACAGCATTGATTCGCAGCACTTTCTTTATTCGCTTGGACCGAGAAGAACAGAGAAAGCAATGTCTATTCTGTTCTGAACATTCAGCATCCTGACATTCTACGGTCTCCCAAAACGTGCACTGCAGTAAGTTGTGAGCCACGCTTTTTGATTTTTGATTGCTGTGTTTGAACAGCGCAGCTGAAAAACCAGAATGCCGAATGACGAAACCAAGCTGAAGCACCAAGATCAGATCCCGCTTCCGTGCTGTTTTCGTAAAAGCAAGTCCAGGATCTAGATGAAGATCAGTCTGAAACTGAATGCTCGTGTGGGTGTCGCGGCTCTCGGAGCTCTTGGAGCATCTTTTTCACAAAGAAACGTTTTGTGCTGCTTCAGCTTCTTTTACCAGCGTTTACGACTGTTGCCTCTTCGTCAAACTAGCGAAGACGCTTTGCGATTGCCTAGAAGACGCAGACAACACTGCAAAGCATCGTCAGCGACGAGCAACATCGTCCAGAAAAAGCCATGACGTCTTCCACTACCGACGTCCTCGGACTTCTGGGCTTCGAGAAGCTCCACGACCTTGGGTTCTACAAGTGGACACCGGAGAAATTTCCACGCACGTCGAATTCCCAGAAACCCAGCATCGCCAACGCTAGCGCTTCTGACCTCATCGCCGCGACCGATCTCGCCCCCGAGATTCCCGCAGTCGGCGGAAATGTCTACGCCGGAAAAACGCGCAATGACAAGGATTCTGTCCGAGTTTTGAATGCCCAGCTGCCGCTGGATCTCAAAGTGAATCTGGAACCGCAGAGGCGGCCGGAGGGGTTTCCCTACGTCACTCCGCGGTCGCTGGGGCTGTGGGTGGCGAAGATGCGGCTCGACGAAATTGCTCAATCTGCTCCTGAGAAGAAGCTCTCTCTTCGCTACGACGTCAACTTTAGTTTTGGTGGTTCGGCACTGGAAATGCTGCTCGAACGCAAAATCGACAACATCACCTACCTCCCCGGTGGTATCCAGCAGGAAAACGACACCCGCTACCGCGTGCAGAAAGTTTGCGGTGTGATCATGGTGTCCAAAGTCAGCAACTACGACAAGAACCTGTCCGATCCCGGCTTCCAGTTCGAGCGCTTCGTTACCGGAGGGCGGTTCGAGGACCGGGAGCCAGATTTTTCTTCGCTGGAGCATCTGCAGTTGATGTCGGTGTGCAATGGCAAGTACAACATTCTGTTCACAGCGGACGTCGATGCGGCGATTTATCGCGGAAGTGCGGGTGGCGGTGGATTTCCGGGAGAGGATTTCGATCTCGTCGAGATCAAGTCCGGAAACCCGCGCAACTTCGGCAAGAAGCTGGTGCTGCAAATGATTTCCTCCGGGGCAGAGCATCTGATGTACGCGAGGAAGACGAACCGTACGCGCGTTGAAGCTGTCGTGAAGGAGAATTTGGCTCGCGTCTTCGGCAGTGTGATTCCATGGGACGAGCGTACGAAGCTGGTGGAAGGATGTACCTCGGAGGGAAAATTTGGGCTCGCTGAGGCCCTGGCGGAGTTGGAGGAGGTGTGTGCGGACATCCCGGATTGTATGGAGGAGGGGCACAATGATGAAAATGTTTCGTACGATTTGGTGTTTGATGCGAGAGGTAAGATGCAATTGCAGCCGACGAAGAAAAACTTGGACAGCTCTGTGTCGCCGAAAGAAGTGCTGCAGGAGATGCTGGGGGAGGATTAAGGTGAAGATCACGCAATCGAGCATGATACTCAAGTGAATTCTTTTTTGGTTCTTGGTCCAACGATTACATTCATTGTTCAAGAAGGTGGAAAATTGAATTATTATGTAGCCTAATATCAGTCCGTCCTTCCGTTTTTCACAAGCTACTGCACTGAGTGATGAAGTTGTAAAGCACAAGAACAATAAGAATAACAGGGCTGATGAAGGTGTATTAAAGGTTTTTGAACGCGCAGCCAGAAATGGCGTCATCAACTACACCTGAGGCTACTTTGGCTCCGTCTGGGAAAGGCGGGCGCCACGAACCCCATCCATTGAAATAGAAGTATAGAACAAATACCACAACTACCCGAGCAAGAGCGAGAGCTCCTCATCCCCGAAAAACGCAGACAAGCTCGGACACTCATCCCAATGAAAGAACCTCCCGAATTTATTTCAGCGCCATCTTCTTCTTCATACGAAGCGAAGCCGAAACGAATTGGTTGCACTGCCGACCCTGGTTTGCTGCGCTCATGTTCGTATCAATTTCGTTCGTTAGAAGTTGGTAAGATTAGTGGTCGCTACTTATGTTTTAACTATAAGCCCAAAGACAGCGCACGCGGGCCGGTTACTGTGACGTGATGATAAGGACGCTGCGCCCCTCCCGGGAGCCACAGCGCGGGCGCGATTGTTGGCGCCGCGCTGAAAAAAGACGAAATAAAATGAGAGGGAAAGTCTCGGCTCCACCTTATGGCTTTGTGTTATTCAGATTTATCAGAAGATCGGGGTCGGAGGGTGTTTGGTCGTCATCCATAAGTAACTCAGATTTCGTCTTCAGTTCGGTATCGAGTTATCGCTTCGATTCCGATTTCTCCTTATAGTTATCCAACCTGGGACAATCATAGGCGTTTATCGCCGCAGGATTATAGATCATCAGTTATCCATATCCAGTTCTTTCATCATCATCGCCTCGTCCAGCCTTGCTCGTCACCGCCAGTTCATCGTCGTGCCCTACTTTGCTGCCATCGCTGGAGAGATGTACGTATCTAGTTCAAAGTGCCGGAGAGCGCGGGGCGTAGGCGGAGCTAGTATCAATCACTCCGGCTGGTCCGGCTCGCGCTCGCCCGCTGCTTCACCCAGTGTATCTGTCTCCTCGCAGCGATCAAACGAAGCCTAGACTCTACGACGTACTAGCACTAGTTCTGGACATCGGATCATATCGGCCTCCGGCATGGATCCCCCGACGAGCAGCAGCGCGGCGGCATTCACGCGCCGCGTGTGCGAGAACGTGGGTTGCATGATTCGCTCTCTATGGGACGACAAGCGCAATTTTGCGGAGAACCTGCAGAGCGTGTACTATGCAGACATGCGGTTTCGCACCGAGCATCGACTGCTGGAGGCCAGGGCGACAGATGCTCGCGAGCGCGACGATAACGCATCGGGACTTCGACAAGAGCAGAACGTGCTACCCATCGAGGATGCCCGCCCTGACGTTCCCCTGCGGCCGACGGCGTCTGCTGTCGATGTCGATCCCCCCTGTTTTAGCAATGGGGCACAAGAAGGTGGAACCCGAATAGGACCATCAAAAGACGGGAACCAGGCCGAGGTGGAGGGCGGGCGCCGGCAGAGTTCTCCTGTTAGTCCGAGCTGGCTTCCGCTCGAGCCGTGTGCGCTCGACTTGGACATGCAGGAAGACGAGCTCGTGGTCGAGATGCCCCGTGCGGCTGCTGCTCCGTCTCCGATCATGAGCACCGGGCCTGGTGACACCCCCAGCGCAAGAACTTTAAGTAGTGTACGAACAGTGTCTGTTGCTGTTCCGTTTCACCACCCATCCGTTCTCGAGCCGCAGGAGCTGATCATCCGGGCCATCCTGCTTGCCGTGCAAAAGCGGAGCCACTGCATCCTCGAGTCGCCGACGGGTACCGGGAAAACGGCTGCGTTACTGTGCGCGGCGCTGGCGGCGCAGCGCGCGGTTGCGCACGATGGGGGTTTCGTTGATGCGCAGGAGTTCAGGGAAGCGCCGAAAAACGAAACCCCGCGAAAAAAAAACAAAACTGGTTCCGCGCCCCAGATCATTTACTGCACGCGGACCAAGGGTCAAGTAAAACAGGTGGCAGGGGAGCTGAAAAAGAGCTGCTACCGGGCGACCAGTGCTTGCCTCACGAGTAGGGATCTGATGTGTGTGAATGAGTCGGTGAAACAGGCAACAGGGCAAGGCGACATGCGCACCAAGTGCAACCTCGCGAGGCGAAACGCCAAGAAGGCGACCGAAAAAGCTGCCGACGAAGAAAGCTGTAGCGCGGATGGCGAAGAGGAGGACGACCCGTTCTCTCAAACGCATGGAAGTGGGAGTGGCTGCCCGCCACCGCTGACCTGCTTTTGTGAGGGGAATTTGCGTTCGAAGAAGTTCGCTTCGCGGCACTACTTCGACCTGCGGCCGGTTGGCGATGAGGAGGCTTCTTCAGCGCACATTCGCGACGTCGAGGACTTGGTTGACGATGTGAGGAAATGGGGGCGAGACGAATTCGAACGCAGACTCATCTCATCCACTCGTGGCGGTGCGAGGGGCAACTCCAGCGGCGACGTGGAAAGCGTCACGGCGTGCCCCTATTGGCTCGCACGCGGAGCGCAGTCAACGGCGGCAATCGTGATTTGCCCCTACCAATACGTATTCGATCCGGTGATCAGGAAGGCAACCGGCCTATCGCTGAAAGACAGGATTGTCGTGGTCGACGAAGCGCATAACATCGAAAGCGAGTGTCAGAAAGCCGGGCACGTGGAGTTTGAGGAGGACTGGTTCGGTGGAGGTGGGGGTGAGGGGGCTCAAGGTGTGGAGTCGCGAACGCTGTCGAGCTCGCCGTTTTGGTTTCTGCGCGAGCACATGCTGAAATGGGTGTGGTTCTCGAGAAAAAAACGAACGAAGAGGAACGGAGAAACTCCTACGGGTGCCGCAGCGGAAGGACGTGCCGCAGGTAGCGACGCACAAGTTCTCGCCGCCTTCGACGACGACGATTTGCGCATGGGGGGCGTCGAAGGCCCGCGTGCTAGAGCATCTGGGCCGCCGTCCCCTGCGAGCAGCGACGGAAACGTGACCAGCGCGGCCACCAACAGCTTTGCACACTACCAGAAGTACTTCTGCCCTGCCACGAAAGTAATGCGCATAGAGCCCAAACCCCCTGGGTGCCGTCACGTTCTTGGGACGTGCTGCTGCAACCTTTCTGAGGACGAGTTCGAGTTCGAGAAGAGCTTTCGCTCTCGGTTACGGAGGGCGTTGCGGTTTTTCGAAGGGCTGGAAGAGACAATGACGAAGTGGAAGGCGAAAACCAAATTGCCGTTGGTTAGCGTGCAGCTGAAAAAAGGCCGAGACGCGGACGAGGACGTGCGCATTGCAAAGTGGCCATGGCGGGAGGCGGAGAAGCTCGTCTTCGAGCTTGGGCTCGATACTTTTGGTTACTCGCCGAGGACAACTTTGAAAATGGACGACGAGATGAAAAGCAGAAGCGGCGGTTGCGGAAATACGTGGCAAGCCCCGGGACAAAAAAAGAGGGGAAGCAGCCACAAGCACCACAAACCAACCGCAGACTCGCCGGCTTCTCCCTCGCAGGTCGCGGAGGCCGTCGCATTCGGTGTCGGAGCTGGAAACGAAAAGATGCAGCATGAGCTTGTGTCCCAGTTCAAGGTCAACAGCGCGTGCCCGCCAAGCTTTTTCGCCGCGCCATCGTTTTCGGGGCCATCCGCGGCCGCGTTTCCGTTCAGTGGTAGTGCTGGGTCGCAATTCCCCTCGCAGTCGCAGGTCTTTCACGGTTTTCGGTCGTTCGTTCCTGGCCGGCCGCCACCCAACGTACCTCCGAGCGGACCCGCGGCTGCCAGTCTCAAGCGAAGTGCGCCCGAAGAGGACATTGACGAAGCGAGTTCGGACGAGGAGGACAGTAAGAAACAGCGCCAGAAGACACTGGACGAGCAGCAGACCACGAAAGCGGACCGTCTCGCGCGCGCGAAGGCCACACTCCAGAACGTGGTCGACGATCTGGAGTGGCTCGAAGGAAAGTTGAACGAAAGGCTGGATAATTCCCGCATGCGCACCATCATCTGGTACCGAAACCGGGCGTTCAAGCGCGACGTAGAAGCGTTCCGGAGAACGCAGCGACGAGAACTACGTCCTCGTGCGCGGCAGATGGTCTGGAAGGATTTTTATCAGTGCTTCGACGTGTTTCGGGAGCTAAACAAGAAGGCGGAGCTGTTGAAGCGCTTCTGCGAGTGGCCGCGGCACTACTGTGCGGACTTCATCGGGGTGCTACGAAAAGACCCGGCTCCGGCTCCGGCTGCAAACACAACGTTGCTGCCCCAAGGGCCTACCGCCGGGAGCAATCCGCTGGGCGGATTCGCAAGTCTACAAAAAAGCCAAGTAAACAAAAAAGCAGTGGCTGCGCAGGTACCGCCTGCCGCGAGCCCTCGTGCTCCACAAGTTGGCTTTGGGAGCCTGCTCCAACCGTTCGTTCCATCGCAGAAATTCCCTCTATCGCAGCAGCTTGCCTCTGCGGGCGGCGTCGCGCCTCCGCCATCGCAATTTCCTGCTGTCGCCAAGGGCCCATTCGGGGCACCTCCAACGGCGTGGAGGAGGTTTGGACAAGATGGAGCCCAGAAACAGCAGCGCTTTCCTGCCACGCAAGTTTCAACGCAGGAGTCCGTCTTCGTGCCGCCCTTCGGTACCCAAGCTGCTCCTCCATTTCCGCCTCCGCGACCCCACCAAGGTGCCACTGCCAAAGAAGCAGCGGCCTCTGCGGAAGTTGTTCCTCCTCCCGCGCACCACGCGCACTACGAAGTGAAGTTGCGCATCTTTCTGCTGCACGCAGAGCCCGTGTTTCACGAGATTGCGAAAGCGGCGCACAGTGTCATCCTGGCGTCTGGCACCATGGCTCCGGTGGAGGGCGTCACGGCGGAACTCGGAAAGGCGTTTTCGCAGCGGCAGGTGGCGCCCGAGCACGTTCACGAGTTCCCCTCCGAGCTCTTGCCCGAGGAAGTTCAGGATTCTTCCCCAGACCCATCGTCCCCGGAGGGGCGTGCGCAGCGGGTCGCGCAGCCGGGAGGAGGTGGTGATCACGGTTCGCGGGCGCCACGCGTGTTTCAGCTGAACCCGCTTTCCGCCCATCACGTGATCACGAGGAGGCAGTTATTGATTCAGCCCTGGTCTCGAACATTGCTGTTAGAGCAGAGCTTCTCTAGCCTGACGAAAGAGCTTGAGCTCACTTTTCAGCAGGGCGGCAACGGGCCTCCGGGGAAGTACAAGCCCTGGAAACTACTGGATCTGGGCTGGAGCCTCGCGGCGATGCTGTCGCACCTCCCCAAAGGCGTGTTAGTGTTTTTTCCGTCCTATCCACTACTGGGAGCATGCACAGAAATATGGGGAGATGCCAAGCTGAGCAGTTTTGAAGCGACAGTGAAAACGCTTTGCCGCCCCTCGGAGGTGTTGCACGAAAACTCGAAGGTGTTGCGCGAAAAGCTGCACTCCGTGCTGGCTCATAGTGCCACGGGCCGCAAGGCGTGTGACATGCTGTGCTCGCCTCGATGCCGCGACGCGTCACTCATCGACGTCTTCCGCCAGCTAAAGTCGCACGTCGCTTTCGAGTCGCAGACAACAAAAGTGGAAGAACTTTCGGACGACCACAAGCGGGCCGTGCTGCAACACGGGAGCGCGGTCATGTTCGGCGTGATGCGGGCGAAAGCCTCGGAGGGCATTTCCTTCAACGACGACAACGCTCGCGCCGTCGTCGTCGTCGGCCTGCCCAATCTTCCGCCCACCGCGAAGGTCGAGGCGAAGAAACAGTTCAACGATCAACAGCGTATTCCTATTGATTGTACGTCCAGGTCCAGACAAGAAGCAGAAGTGGTCGCTCCAGTCGCGCCAGGGGTGATCTCAGGCAGTGCGTGGTACCAGCAGCAGTGCTTCCGCGCGGTGAACCAGGCGCTCGGGCGATGCATACGCCATAAGGACGACCACGGCTGCTTAGTGCTGTTCGACAAGAGGTGGGGGGACGCAGAAAACGAAAAGCAGCTAGCGCCGTGGCTGAAGCAGCTCTTTCCCCCGGGGGGTCTGATGAAAGGTGGCGAGGAAAGAAATTTTGGCTGGCACGAGTTGGGCACAAAAATTCGCGAGTTCTTTTTCCACGCAGCGCGCAGTAAGTCTACGTAGAGGAGGCCGATGGCGCAGTCAGGCGTGATGAGCGCCCCCGGGTGCTGAATATGGAAGGAAAGTAGAGAAAGACTCACTTCAGGACCGGCTGATCGATGCCTCCTGACAGATGAATGTCTCTCATTGCACCGACACCCCTAGCTACAGCCGCAAGGATGATCAAGATCATGATATTTTTTTATCGTCTGAATTTTCTGTGTTCCGTTTTCATCTTGCCCAGTCGCTGGTGCCGTGTGTCTGGATTACTCATTGCGGTGCGGTCGATCGTCCCCAAATCGAGATCCACTTTCCCAAAACAGTCATGTTATGATCGTCCGACCAAACAAGTACAAGGCTATGAATGCTATTTTCATCTTGATTATAGCGGCATCAGGACGATGGTCATGGTTGATTTAGGTTTTTACGTAGCTAGAAAGTAACCGCGGCGATAGAAAGAAACCCATACACAGCTAGCCATAGCCCAAGAAATGGTCGGGTCTCAGCCTCAGAGCCAGCAGCTGCACCAGTTGCCCCCGGTGGTGAAGGAGGAATTCAGGCATGGTGCGTCCAACTACCGCTTCGTGGTGTACCAGTCTCCGATGCTGGAATCCGAGAAAGCGGACCAGCTGGCGACTGCCGCCGGCATGTGGCCCCACCCCTGCATGCTCTTTGACGCACATTTGAAGGTACTATCTCGAAATCCAGCGACGTTGTTGAAAGTACAAACATAGCTTCGTAATTGTCGTTGTATCGATCTGTGCTAGGGGGCTAGTAGTACCATGTCGAATAGTAGATTTCACTTGTTAAATCTCCGTTAATTCTTGATCGGCGTATCGATCGCGGTTGGCTTAGACTTAGTGCCTCCGTGAAACATAAGCGCTTGAAGCGCCATCTGGGGAGCCGGTTAGACCGGCCCCCCGAAGACACGAACATCGCGTCACCACACCCACCCGCCCTGTCAAGTCTGAGCACTCGGGGCAAGAGCAAAACAAAGTGGCGGCCTAGAATGACGCG
>RXOD01004436.1:0-22365 GCA_005223375.1 Amoebophrya sp. AT5.2
CCTCTCGGCGTGCGGAATCTAGGTGGGGCCAGGTGCAGATAAGTGGCTTCTTTTGTAGGCATGCCAGAGGGGTTCGCAGAGGGTTCTCCCCATCCCTCTCCTCGACCCCTCTGCCCCTGATTACCCTGCGGCGTTCAGAGGCAGAAGAACACGCTGCCCGGTCGAAATGTCCTCCGCCACCATCACTTATTGCTGATTTTTTTAAGTTTTGCGGAATTAAGTCGCGAAGCTCGTCATACCGGCCCTGCGGGATCAACAGGTACTCGGAGGTGACGTTGCGAAACGGCAAGCTGGCCGCCGCGCCCCTCCAGCGGGGCGCATTTATTATGGACCTAGTAGAACGGAAAGTGGTCGAAGTTGTACAAGTTGAAAGCGCAAAGAACCACGCGAACCTCTTGACCAAAGTCGCTAGTGGTCAAGAATTCTCTCGCGGTTTGCAGCAACTCAACATCTTCAACCTACCTATTGCGTAATCCCTTTTACTGCTATTTACCCACTTAATCCGAGTACTGCGGCACGGCATAGGGGGGCTGTTTGGCTCCGATCATAAGAACGACCCATATACAATGCCGTGATCCAGTATCGGTAAAATCTAACTGTAATACTAAGATCCCTACTAATCTGATGAATCGCAGGGTACCGCCCCTGCAGAATGAACATGAACCTTTTTACCATAACTAGCAGAGTCAGAGTGGCTTTAAGCCTAGGGAACTAGTCCCACCAATAATAAACCGAACGGTAAACACCTAGCTGCTAAGTGGATCACGGGTACTGTTCTTCCTCTCCGTCGTTTATTTTACACCGGCCCTGCGGGATCAACAGGTACTCGGAGGTGACTTTGCGAAACGGCAAGCTGGCCGCCGCGCCCCTCCAGCGGGGCGAAAAGTTCTGCGAATTCCACATGCCGAAGGGGCTGGTATTCGACTACTGCCCGCGCGCGCTCACAAGCGACAGCGACATCGGTGATCCATCGAAGTGGGTGATCGTGGGGTACGATCTGGAAACGGGCCGCCTCGAGAGTGAGGCGAACACCAGCGAGGGCGTGGACGTCGAGCTGGAACGAGTAACGGAATTCGGCGCGGCGGTGCTGGCAGCGGATCATCTTCCGCGCCCGGCGCTGGACGACGGGGGCGGAAGAAATCTCCACAGAGGTGCTGGAGCTTCTGTGGAAAGTTTTGCTTCCGCTCGCTCGCAGTCTTCGCAGCAGATGCGCGTGCTGGATGCCGACCAGTTCTTCGAATCGCTTGTGTACCCTGGCGGGCCCATCGTGGTACCGAACGTGAGCGGCATCTTGAACGAGGACCTGCTCCACATGCCGCGCTTTCCGATCGTGATGCAGCGCTTCCTCGAGTTTGTCAACACGGCGAGAGGAGGAGGTAGAAGCAGTTCCTCTTCGAAAACACCAGCTGTGGGGCAGAAAAATGTTCTCCTTGTCGCGCACAACGGCCTCCGCTTCGACGCGCAAGTGTTGTTCTACGAGTTAGTGCGCTACGGAATGGGCGCCGAGCTGGAGCAGTTCCGTAGCTTCTTTTTCGTCGACTCGGTGGAACTGGTGAAGGAGCTGCGGCCGGACCTGGAGTGCCGCAAGTTGGGTTGCCTGGGGAAGTGGCTGGATCTGGACCGACGCCAGTACGCGAGAGTCGACGTGCGTGCTCCTGCCGAGGCCGCTGCTTCGGGAAGTGCGAACGAACAAAGCAAGAAGAAATTGAAGACCGAAACAGAATCGGGTGCTGCGAAAGAAGATCAAAAGCTGCAGAAGGTCCTCCGCACGTCCGCGGGCGCGAGAAAGGGAAGCGAAATCTCCAGCCAGTGCTCGTCGCGGGCGTCGCTCTCGTCAGCGCCGCACTGGGCGCGCGCGCACCGCGCGCTGTCGGACTCGCTGCTCTTGCACGACGTCCTGCAGACCTGTCGCGCGACGGCGGACCCCGCCACTGGCTCCGCTCCCTGGGAAAAAGCGCTGGCGAATTGCGTCCGGCGATGGAGCGGGACTAAAACGGAGCCCCACACGCCGAAACGGGGACCGGTGCAATTCGGCGGGGTGAAGGAAGGGGTCTGCGCAGACGCGACCGTAGCTGCTACGCCGCCTTCGACGAATTATGCAGGGGCTGGAAAGCGCGCGGCGGTCGAGGATCGCTGCTTGGCTGGGGCCGATGCGAGTGTGGAATTTCTGTCGCCACTTCAGAAGAGGTTGCGCATGGAGGAGGAGGCTGCTGCGAGGGAAGATCGAGGTTAGTGTCGCATTTTAGTCGGTATTACGTCTACGTTCGTCTACGTCTTCGTACTGCCAGAGTCAGACCTCCTCGACCTCGTCGCCAGGGCTTCCTGCTTGCGTGTCTCACCTCTAATGAATCGCCTATCGAAAGCCTGTCATATTTTCGAAAGAACTGCTAGATGTCGCGTGTGATTCGAGCTATCGATTTGACCCATGTTGACGTTCAAGAGTTGTTTCCAGCGACTGGACAGCGCTTCGAAGATTCAGTGATTCTCACTTCCCCTTGGTGGAAGGTTTAGAATCTCCGCGCAAACAAGGCGGCACTCAACGAAATAAAACGCGTAATTCTACTCACTTCTCCTTCGCGGAGATTCAGAATCTCCGCGCAAAGGCGGCTTTCACCGAAAAGCGTGTGATTCTCACTTCCCCTTGGTGGAAGGTTTAGGATCTTCGCGCAATTACTTTCACTTTCACTGAAGAACGTGTGATTCTCACTTCCCCTTGGTGGAAGGTTTAGGATCTTCGCGCAACGACTTTCAGTTTCACTGAAGAACGTGTGATTCTCACTTCCCCTTGGTGGAAGGTTTAGAATCAATCTCCGACCACGAATGGAATGAATCAATGTATGATGACAACAAGAAACGATGAGTACGTCGTGTTCGATCCGCTTCTATTCTCTGCTACAACTACAGCGTCAATCCAGTTCTACATTTACATTTCAGGTGAGGTATAGGAAGGCTTGGATCTGGCATTGATTGAGTTTGAGACGAGTTTGCTCGGAGTGATCGATATATCTGGTTCGAGAAATTTTGGAGAACAGCTGGATACCGATACCCGATACCGATACAACTCATTGCAAATTGGTTGCATATACATAGTTTCCGAAGGCGACCCTCCCTCGTCTCCGAGCGACGAGAAGGATGTCGGCTTTTTGTCCAAGCATGTTTCTCTTCGGCAACGCGCTGGTGGCTGTTCCCGCGTTGATTTTCCGCAGCTACATGGACACCGTCGAGCAAAACTGCCACTACTACCTGCACGCCAGTCGGGGGCAGTCGAGCCTTCCGGCATTAGTCCGCCCGGGATTCCAGCTGGATCTTGTGAAGCAATGGAACTGCGCGCTCATCGGGATACACAACGCGATACACAATTTGTGAGTTTATTGATGGAACACCAAACTTTCTTGCGCGAAGCACGTCAGAAGTGCTCCTTTTCTTTGTAGAGGTCGTCGATGGTGCCCGCGCCGCGTCGGCACGAGGCATACGCAATGAGTGGAAAACGGTTCGCAAAAACCAATGTTCGTGATCGTGGCGACAAATTTTCAAAGCTGGGACGACTCAAAATAAGTTTCATCTACGGATCAACAGGTCGTGACTCCACCTCCAGCACTGCACAGTGAATCCATCGTCGTGCGAGATCTAGGTAATATGCATCTTCCGTCGTGATTCTCATTCTTCAGCTCACAGTATACTATTATTGAAATAATAAGCTGCGCAGGAACAGAAGAGCGTGAGCGCGCAAAGGGTCTTGGTCCGCAGAATATCGCACTCCTTGTTGAAATTGTTTCGTTTTCAGCGCTGAATCGCCAACACCATGGCAGCCGCCAGCACTTCCTCTTCCGGCCTCCAGAATCGGGCTCCGACGTTTAGTGGGCAAGCGAATGATCTCCTTCTTGGTGCGGGAGGAGGTGCATCGAATGCGGTGGACGAGCATAATCAGCAGTTGCCGAGTAATCCACAGTTCTCCATTCGCGTTGGGCTACTTGGAAACGTGTCTGTCGGGAAAACGACCATCATCAATGCCCTCCTCCGCGACCGCTTCGGGGAAGTTTCGAAGAAGAGGTGCACGGCTGGCATCAACTTTTTCCACCTCCAGTATCCGTGTACGAAAGAGGACGGCCGTGGTTTGCTGGACGCTGATGCGGAGGGGATTGGTGCTCGCGGGGGACAGGGGAAACCAATGATGGCCGACGCAGCGGAGCCGGCCGACGGTCTCTTGCTCGAGGCCGCTTTGGACAAGTGCGATGCTGAGGTAATCCACCAGAAAATCTCGCGCGCGAACAGCGAGCTGCGGAAAAGTCCGGAAATCGAAGAAAAACACTTCACAGTGAGCATGAAGGATCCTTTGGTGACAGTGGATCCAGACTTGCTTGCGACTTCGCCTTTGGAGGTGGTTTTCGTCGACGTGCCGGGTCTGAACGAGCAGGGAGAGGGGACGAGCGTGATGTACAAAAACTACGTCCAGAACGAGCTCTTCCCCACACTGGATTTCGTGGTCATCGTCATGGACGTGAATCAAGGCGTGAACTCGACGGAGCAGGTCGACTTGCTGAAGTTTGTGCGAGATTGCTGCGAAAAGAAGAAGCGGGTGAAAAGTGTTGTTTTGATTAACAAAGTCGACGAACCGGCGGGGATGACAGAGGAGGAGGAAACAGTCATTCGAGAGGTGGAGGCAGAAGTCGAGACAAGGCTCGGAGGAGTCAACGTGAAATGTATTCCGATGGCAGCAGAAAACTCGTACGTGTACAGAGTGGGAGCGGGATTGAAACTGGAAGAGTTCAAGAAAAGCGCGGTGTGCACAGACGAACGGTTCCTAGACAAAGTCGGCATGACGGAAGTCGGCAAGCAGAAATGGCGCAAACTCAACTGCGTCGAAAAGGTCAAGGAGGTGCACAAAATCGTCGGTGACCACGCCACCGCCACCGAGCACCTACGTGAGTTGAAATTTGACCAGTTTCTGGTCTGCCTCGAGGAAAACATCGGCAAACGCACCCAGAAGGCGCTCCTCAAACAGCAGATTGAGTACAAAATGAAGACTATCACTGCCGGAGACGGGACTAGTTTGTTTGCTGAGGTGTTAGCGAAGAAATGTCGACTAGCGCAGGGGTTGGGAGCACCGCTCGACGGCAAAGACGTGGCGTGCAAGTTCTGGTGCTTGTGGGAGGAGCTACGTTCGGTTGCCATTAGCGACTTGGAAGCTTCGCCGCGGCAGACGCAAAAACTCCATGCGTGTGTTGCGCAGCTGCGTTCTTTTCTGGACGACGAAACCCTCAAGGCGCTGCATTCCGGGACCCATCCCTACACTTTCAGCAACTTTAGGAAGTGGGCCCTCGAGAAGGTGCAGGACGAGTTGCTGATGCTGCCGCGCGCCAAACTTCACGTCATTGAGAAAAGGTTCTTTGCTCCAAGTGGTGAGGAGCAGTTGTTTACCAAGGATGAAGCGGGCATCGGATTGACCGAAACGGAAGCCCAAAAGGCTGCCTCAACGAGCGCTATAGAGTTTGAGGCAACCGAAACCGGGGGAATACCGTTTGCATGGCAGTGTTTGTCAGGGTCGGACGACGTGAAACACAACGTGCTGTATTCGATTTTGCTCGTAAAGAACGCGGCACCGATTTTCGCAGAACGCTTCGGCTCTGTCGTTCGGCGGCTCGAGTACATGACGAGCCAACTTCTGCCGTGGAAGATTCGATGCCGTGGAACATTCGATGAGCCGAGATTCGATGACCGTGAGATCGAGGACGATATGCGAAGCGAAAAACACTGGGGTCACCTTGAGCTTCTTTGTTGTCAGCTGCTCGAAGAACTCGCGATTGCGCAGGGGGACGGGGAACCGAACAAGAAGCGACGACGCACCGTGGGCGTGCATGGAGGCGCATGAAGAAGAATCAAGGAACAAAGAGTGTGGCCGAAGAGGCAGACCGGTAACGTCCTAGGTCTGGGAGAGTCACTGAATCTGAGCAACAGAGTGCTGCTTCGAGCACTTTTTGCAAAGCCAATGGCGGGATGATCATGACGAGGTCGAACAAAGGAGACATCGCAGCACGGAGAGGCACTTTTTCTGATAAATCCGCTCATCGGGATACAGCACGCAATACACAATTTGTGACTTTATTGATGGAACACCAAAACTCTTTTGCGCGAAGCACATCAGCAGTGCTCCTCTTCTTTGAAGAGGTCGTCGATGGAGCCGCGTCCGCAGGAGGCGGACGCAATAAGTGGAAAACGGTTCGCAAAAACCGATGTTCGTGGCGACAAATTTTCAAGGCTGGGACGACTCAAAATAAGTTTCATCTACGGTTGACAATATTCGAATTGCCGTAGAAGTCGAGCGTGTTTGCGTGTATATTCTGCGGGTCAACGGCACGTCGTGACTCTACCTCCAGCACAGTGAATCCATCGTCGTGCGAGATCTAGGTAGTACGGATTTTCCGCCCTCGTGAACGTGATTCGCATTTTTCTGTCAACACTAAAGTATATTGAAAGCGCAGGAGAGCCCGCCTGTTCGTTGCTCCAGCAGTTCTCTCTGCCTGGAGAATTGCTTTTCCAAACAAGATATAACTGTACACGCCGTAGTTCTTGAGCCGAAGAACAAATCGCTGTGCGATGCCGGATCTTTGCCCTTCTCGCATTGCGCTGGTCTTTGCCCTGCACCAGTGCAGGTTCGGGCGAGGCCGCCGCACTGAGCTCCGGGTTTTCCGTCTTCTAAAGCACGTCGAGCACGACAACTTCAGCCAATTTGACGCCCGCTTGCACGGCGCCGCCCCCGCACTACACGCCGCACTGTGGGAGTGGATGCGGGCCGCCTGCAAAACGCCAGACGTTGTCTTTCAGCTTTTTGTGGACGCGCGGGGCCTAATCGGAGACCAGGACACCGAGTTCCAGTACGCCCCAACAAGTCCGTGCGGGGTCTTTCTGCGCCGTGCCCTGCTCGACTTCCAGAAGAGCAGCTTTGAGGCGGTCGCGGCGCTGCACGACGAAATTGTGGAGCTGTGCCAGGCGGGCGGCGCGGAAGGATGGATGCCGAGAACAGACATCGAGGAAGCGGCGGAGCGGCTGCTCGCGGGAATCGCGCAGGAGAGGGCCGCGGGGAACACAACGAATCTCCGAGGGGGCGGATCGGAGGACGAGTTGAACAGCTTGAGAACGGCGGAGGAGCGGCTGCGGAACTTCGCACAGCACGCCCCGGACAGTTTTCGAGTCTGGTGGCAGCTGTTCCGGTTTTACGCGTACGTCGCGCGCGAACTTGAGCCCGCGATTGAGTGTCTTCGCACCTGCCACGCGATGCTCCAGCGCCACGTCGCCGCGAATCCGGCGGCTGATGCAAGCGGGGGGCCACCGACCGGCACGGCGGGCACAGGCCCCGGGCCTTCATCCAGTAGTTCGCCGTTTTTCCTGTTTCCCGGCGAGCCACCGCTGCTGCAGAACAGGATGCCTGCCCCGGCGGGGCGTGCTGGCGCCAGTGCGCCAGGGCTGCTGGGAGACATCCACTACTTCCTACTGGCGCTCGCTGGGCTGCACTACGATTTTGGAAAGTACGAGGCTGCCGCGGCACTCACCGAGGAGGCGAACAAAGCCGCGCAAGAGGCCTGCGACTCGGCAGGGCTAGCGCGGTGTCTGTACCAGAACGCGCTGGTAATGATTCAACAGGGGGAAGGAGGCAAGGCCTTCGCGACACTAAAGCGCTGCGCGGAGCGGGCGGAGGCACTCAAGCTGAAGGATCTGCATGTACGCGTTTTTTTTTATGTGAAGTGGTGAGTTGTTCCGATCATTTGTGGTGTCAAAGTCAAACGAGGGCTGTTCCAAGTGATGCCCAGAACCAGAGGTAGTACTTGTACATGACGGGATAAACTTAAATTATGTCGACCATCAGGCTCTCTCCTGGTCGGCGATTTCGCGGCTACTGGTGTCACGACCGGATCTGCGGCGAGGGTTGGCTGCCACCACAACTCTGTCTCAGACAGCCTCGCAGGCGCCTAGAGCTGCGGGCATTATTCCGGGCCATTTCAACGTGCCAGCACTCCCGAAACTCGATCACTCCGCGGCGGAAACCCATACAACTCCACCCAGCAGTAGTTCGTCTTCATCTAGTACTTGTCCCGCATTCATCTCGAGCAGTGGTCGCTGGAGCGAGGAAGCAGCCACCGCCGTGCCGGCGCCACATGCTCATTTATACCACGTGCTCGCCAACCAGGCGTCGTTCTGCCATCCGGCAGGCGGGTTGCGGGAACACAGAGCTGAAATTCTCGCCGCACAGGCCGCGGTGTATGACCGGAGTGGATTAGCGCCGCTCGCAAACATGTACAGGCGCGTGAGAGAAAGGTTTTATTCGACGGAGGGGACCACATCAATGAACGAATGCGCATCGTACGGTCCATGTGCAAGTGCCAATGCAGGTGACATCATCGGCGTGGGTGGTCACGACGGCGCCTGTTCTCGTGGCGACGTCGCAGGCGCCCGGCCGGAGAACTTCCTGCGTGATGCCCAACGACGAATCGCAGACGGGGACTACAACACTGTCGTCGCGGATTTACTGTCAGCTACCGAACTCGCGGCGCGAAAGCTTCTGCCTGGTCGAGCCGGCGCGTACGATGCGGACAGAAGGACAACGGAAGCGGGGGCAGAGCAACACGACCCCGGCGTAGTCGTGTCATCAACGTCCACCCCAGAGTTTTCACTCTCGAAGCCCCACGATGCTGTTACCGTCACACAAAGTTCGAATTTGGCGGACCGCACTAGAGCGCGCAGCGAACGGGATCGAGCGGCGTTATGGGTAGTAGACATTGAGTTAGAGCAGGTGGACCCGCAGGAGCGCGAGACAAACATTCGTCCATTTCCGGCGGAGAAAAAAACCAAAAAAGTACCGGAAGATCCGTCATCCTGCACTGTCGTCCCTCCGCAAGAAGTATGTGACGCACAGGCTCTCCTGGCGGATGCATTTCTGGAGAGCGGTCACCCTGTGGCGGCAGCTGGATTCTGTGCGAGGGGGCTGGCGGTTGCGGAAAGAGTCAGTGCGGACCGGAGTCTCGCTCTTAGTCGAGTTGCGAGTCTGCATTTTGAGATGCGCGATGTCGACGCGGCCGCACGTGTCGTTGACCAGCTCGTAACGGAAAAATGCGGGCTCCACAACCTACCGGCGGAGTTGCAGGCCTACGTCTGCGCGCTGGTTGCCGATATTGCATTGCAACGCGGAGAAAGCCGCTCTAGGGATTTCACAGGAGAAAGTCCGACTACAAGCAGGAGCAGATTTAGCAGCAGTCACCCTTTCGAGAGCGAGGGCTCGTCCGAAAATCAAACACCGCGGATGAGGAAGGTAATACGGCCGGACCTGTCCGTCGGAGACGTCGCTGAGCGGCGGAGTAGACAGGCCGCTAGCACACTTCGTGGTTCTTCGGCAATTGGCTCGCCGGGCGGCGATGTGGACGAAGAGCCACTTAATCTGTCTGAACCGGAGCGAAAGCACGAGGCCGCCTTTTGGTTGAGGGAGTCCGTGAGGTGCTACCGAAAATGCGGAGATGTAGACGGGATGAAAACGGCTTGTGCGAGGCTCGCACTGCTTTCTGATTCTCTTGGCCGCATCGAAGAACGCAATCTGTGCGCGACGGCGGTGAGACAGCTGAGCACTGATAAGGCTGCAAAGGAGGCGGGGACCCGCGACGAGCCGCAGCTAACAGTTGCTGCCGCAGGAGCCCTCGACGCGCTGCTGAATGCGCGCCTACGTGAAAATGAAAAACAAGAGCTTGAACTTCCGGCATGTCAGAAGATAGAGCACGATGGCGATCCCGCAGCGCCGTCGTCGTCGAAGGACTCCGCTGACGGAATGCTCGTCGATTGCTAGGAGGCTGCTGGTGCAAGACATAATGAAGAAGCAATCCTTGGGTTGGTGGAGTGTAACTGGAGCGCTGTTCAATGTGGCATTGCGGATACCCGATCGGGGGTAGATTGTAAGAGCGAACCGCGACCCTCATAAACTGCAGACTCGACGTTGAAGCATGGTCGCGGTCTAGCGGGTCCGCGTTCGGTTTCTAAATTGAACATCTTGTTTCTTTGGCGCCGCGCGGATTTTTCATTCTTTTGGTTGGCAATAGTGGAGGATAATCCGTATCGGGAGCATCATCCATCGAGCTGGAGAGAAAGCTATTTCACTGACAAAGATGGTACGCAGGAGAGCCCTGGTTCTGTTTGCGGCGCCGCTGGTTGTGGCTGCCGAGTTTACCCTGCGCGGCGGCCCGGAAGACGATCCGTGCAAAAAAGCGCACAGCTCGGAAGCCTCCTGTGCGGCTGACACCACTACAGGCGGCGGGTAGTATCGGCATCCTTATAGCGTTAGCTTTTCGATCATTGACATTTCCTCTATCAGCTGATTTTTTGTACGCAAAATCTGAAAATCTAGACGAGAAAGTACCTGAGCCGCAGAAGGCTGTTGTAGACCACGGTCCCACCTTCTCCATGATAACCCCTTGTAAGGTGCGTGTGGTGCGTCTGCGGTGCCCTTCCATCTGCGTGCTGGACGCTCGAGGACGCCAAGCATCTGCCGAAGGCTGTCTTCGACTGTCACTGGCCCTCCGCAAAACCGCAGCTCCCCGTAACGCCAGCAGTGCCACCTGCAACGGAGGTAGGACAAAACAAGGAGGCGTATGGCAGTGAGGTCGTTCAGCAGAGCGAGCAATGGATTTAAGCCACGGCGGATTCGGCAATGGAAGGGAATTTAGAAGCGGATGACAACATCGGCGGTACTGGTACGAAGAAGACTGCAACCGTCGCGGCGTCGCTCTGCTTGCGGGCCGCACGGAGCTTACTTGTGTAACAAAAATTATGGAGCCACGTTTGTGATCATGATTTTAGATTTCAATTTCAATGATCCCATGCCCATCATCATCGGAGCCAGTTTTTGCAGCTGAGCAGCGGAACAAAGCGAGAAACGCGCCTGATCCTTCGGCGAATGAATCACTGGTTCTGATTTTACGCGAGGTCGGAATGCTATGAGAAGATTGGTCGGCATCTCTGTTTTCTTTCGGCTCGTGCGGATTTCCCGAGTTTTGGATTTGTTTCTTTCTGCCGTGAGGAGCTCTTCAGACGTAGATCCCAAGATCCCGACTCCTTCGCTCGTGCGCGAAAGGATCTCCAGTAAGTGACTCGTGACAAAATCAAAAGATCATTCTAAATTCGTTCCGATGCCGATCGCTAATTGAATCCAGATCAAAGGAATGCCTCGTGGATCAGCTCGTGGTAAAATCGGTTTCTCTCAAAACCGAAAAAAAAAACTCGTTCCCGCTGGACGTCGACGTCGTGATGAATACCCTCACCTCACCTACAAAATTTTTGTTCTCTATTCCTCCAGGGAAACTTGGGTGACAAGTAGAAGAAACAACCCAGCACAACATGGCTCCGAAAACCGCTGATGAAAAGCCGGTCGCAGAGGCGCCGAAGCTCGGCCCGTCAAACGTATTTGTCTGATGGATTTAGATGTGCCTGTTGACGTTTCAGAGATTGATAAAAGCATTTTCACCTCCACCTGTTTTTATCACCACCTCCGTGGGTGGAGTTTGTTACGCAGTAATATCCGCACACACGGCTCGGGCTCGCTTCCCCCCAGATGAGCTTTGATATATGAGGTGAAGATGAAGATGACCAGTGTCTAAAACTAAATCGAGTCCAAAATCAATTCCGAAATCCCTCAACATAAATACATCAATCTCAACAGGTCGCGCCGGGTGAAGAAGTGTTCGGAGTCGCGCACATCTTCGCTTCCTTCAACGATACCTTCATCCACGTCACCGACGTGTCCGGACGGGAGACCTTCTGCCGCATCACCGGTGGCATGATGGTCAAGGCCGATCGTGACGAGTCTTCGCCGTACGCGGCGATGCTCGCGGCTCAGAACGTCGTCCTGCGCCTCAAAGAGATCGGTACTACAGATTCGGATTTTTTCGATTGAATCACGACGACGACTCCTCGGTAGAATTTGTTACGTAGCGTCGAAGTCGCAGCACGTGGAACTGAAGGAGCGCACGGCATAGGGTGCGAGTATGTAGTTTTCTGCGGCGCAACGCAGGGACGGCAGGAAAAGAAGGCCCAATCTAAATCAATCTCTCCAACAGGTGTGACCGCCATCCACGTCAAGCTCCGCGCTACCGGTGGGGTGAAGAGCCGCTCCCCGGGCCCGGGTGCGCAGCACGCCCTCCGTGCGCTTGCGCGTAACGGTATGAAGATTGGCCGTATCGAGGACGTCACCCCGATCCCGCACGACACCACCCGCAAGGCCCATGGTCGCCGTGGTCGCCGTTTGTGAGTGGATTCTTACACCTGGTGGAAAACGAACACGCGCTGGTGGGGATTCTGGCTGTTGGCACTCACTACAATTTGTTGTGGGGCGCAGAGAGTCGGATGTGGACTCGGACTGGACTAATAGAAGAGCAGGGGTAGCAGCTCTTGGAGGCACTGCTTTCGTGAGGCTAAACAAGAGTTTTCGAGTCGTGGACTGAGTTTCTTCTACAAACCAAAGCAAGCGTGAGAGGACGGCCCTCAGGAAGACCTGTCGCTCGAAACCTAAATCTGAGAGTGTTCACCTTGTCCTATCTTGCTGGCAACTTCACCACACGGAGTTCGGTCAAAACATCAGTCGGTCTGTATGTACGTCGTACACAAGTACTCGTGGTCGAAGCGAGTCGTACGGATTTCCATTGTACTCCTGAAATCTCAGAATTGACGGCATAGCCCGACACACGAAATCGGTCTATGGACACTGTGTGAGCTCTATTGCCGTTGTTGCTGGAACGTTTGCGTTGCGTGGTGACCTTCCCTTTCGGTGAAAAGGCGCGTGGGGCCGATATCCAAGCGAGTGATCGCGTAATTGCGTCGGCCCCTCCTATTGGAATCGTCCGAATGCAACGTTGTTGTGCTCATTCTCGTCTGCGTGCGAAAGCGCGACTCCGTGAAATGCGTCTCTGTGTTTAAGTAAGTACATTTGATTTCCCCGGATACTCACCTCCCTGCAGGAGCAATGACCCCACGGCCACCAGGCCGAATCTAATTTGTGTCTTTCCGAGCCCCTTGTATGACTTGATGCGATTCCCTATTCCATCTATACTGCATGATGAGCCAACAAGAAATGATGTTTGGTGAATGCTAGAAACCGAGGTGCAACTCGCGTGGAGAGACTGACCATCAGAAAAAACAACCGCTCACGAGGTGGCGTGATGTCTGGACTTCTACGGCCGCACATGTGGCTTTTGGGATTGGCCACAAATATTGTTCGCGATGGCGCGGCGAACGGATCACCTAGCGATCATGGATCAGCACCAAGAACAGCAACTCTTGATGAACTGGATTCCCGGGAACGCCTTGCGAAGAGGACGCTCCGCGAAGCAGCGGGGGTGGTTTCGGAAGCATTCGCAGCGCCTGCTAGGGAAGCAGCTTCGCTCGAAGTACCGCACAGCGATCTGAATCCCTTCGTCGAGGTCGCCAACTTGCCCGATAACGCCTTCTTCTACGTGCCGAACTCGGCGTCGCAGGAGTCGGAGAATGAAGATCGCATGCTTTCTGCCAACGAGACTATCGTGGTAACGACCACGACGACCACAACCACGACCACGCCGTACTCAATATACAACACGATGACGACAACAACGACGCGTGGCGAGAGGATCCAAGAGGTGTACGCGACGCCGGTAGATTACTTCCAGGTGCGCGTGACTACCACAACGCCACCGCCGACAACCACCACCACCGTAGCGCCACGAATTATAATTATGCCGATAATCGAGACGATGCCACCACTACCAGTCGTGCAACCAAGATCGGTGAACATCACCGCAGCAATGGAAGCACGAGCGGCGCAAAACATCAATGGCTCGACCATGCTTCATAGTACTCGCTTTATGTTTTGCCTTTGCTTCGTGGTTTTGAGCTGCGGTTGAGGACGAAATACATGTAGCTTTCGAGAAAAAGTTATATATCATTTATCATCAGGCACGACACGAGCACGACGGAAAATCAAAATCCTAGGCAGTGAATGCCGTAGGAGCTAGATTCAAACTCATCAGCAGGCGCATTTTTCTAGTAATTGGCACCACCCAGTAGGTCAAAGGGTAGGAATGCGATTCAATTGTCGAACAGCACAAATTTAATTGATAAAAACTTTTTTGCAGCAATGGCGCCGCCCACGAGCGCCAATGAGCTGATGGATCAGATGGCTCTTGAGGCTGCCAGAACAACGACCACGACGACACCCCCGCCCTACCTCATCAAGCTCCGGCTCGAGGTGCAGCTCTCCCTACCCGAACAGGTGCAGCTGTCGCAGGCAACCTCCGTGTGGTCGGACGATCCTGGTTTTGTTGACAGCTGGCAGCAGGGCCTCTGCTGGACCATCAAGGCCGACATTCGCGCTAGGTTTTTGCGATGCCTGAACGTGCAGCTGCTGCGCATCGCAGAATCCGTCGGCTTCGAAGGCCGGCGCACGCTGCGCGTACTCGCTGACGTTGTCGGCGGTATGCTGGTGCCGCGACAGCCGGAGTTAACCCTGTCCGCGGCAGCACTTGCACCAAGCAGCAAGAACCCGTCTTCGGAGGACGCGACTGACTCGGAACAAGAGAGAAGCCTGCAGGCACTGGGCGCCACGACCACAGCCCCCGGGCGGAAGATGGCGTCCGTGTTTCTTGAGTACCAGGTGGGGATCCAAAGTCCGGCAGAAGCGAACTCGGTGTTCGTGGCAGCCAAGGAAATGCCGAAGGACACGCTGTCGGGAAATTTGAACCTCTTCGTGATGCGCGCGCAGGCGGCTGACGATCTGTCGGCGTCAACGCGGTTTATTCTACCCATTGTGAGCACAGTGACGGAGGTTGTGCAGGGAAACTCAACGAGCGGCGGACGCATCGAGAGAATCGAGGGGCAGGAAGTGCCCGCAACGAATGCGGCGGGCGGCACTGGTCGTGGGGGATGCGTTGCAGCGGGTCTGACGATGATCGTGTTACTCAGTGGAGTGTGGGGACTGCCGTGGTAGCGTGAAGCCTCTCTCTCGGATGCAGGGGTTTGCGAGGGACGCGATGCTGAAAGGGCACGAAGAAATTCATGGAAGCGTCGCAAGCGCAACTACATACTTTCTTGTCGAAGACATATTTGTTCTATAATTTCTTTCTGCTGCTAGCCTCGCTCGCACAGAACAATGCATGTTGCCCTCTTGCACGACCACAAGCCACTGAAAGAAATTCGCGCGGTACATACTTACAGAATTTTTACTGATTCCTTGCACGTGCGGGGCATAAAGTGACTGCGTAGCAAATGATTTTTACAACGGTGAGTGAGGAACGGGATCCGGATGAACGACATGAGAGTATAGGAGGAAGCACGTACGAGGTGGAAACAAAAAAAGAACACGTTTCTGAGGAATGCTAAGCCAAATTACTGGGGGCAGAGTGTTCTGGCTCGCGCCACGCGCTGACATCAGACTTAGATGAGGGCGCGCAACTGCAGAAGATGGAACAGGCTGCGTACTCGCTACTGCCTGCAGGCATCTTCTTCCTTAGAGAACTTTGCCAGCAGTTCCATGCATTCTCCGCAACTACTCGCACTGTGAGCCTCCTGTGGATGTGTTAGCAAACTGCCAGGCAAGGGCGACGTAGAGATTGTTGTCGTGTTATACGGTAGCTTTTTATAATTTGTCCACCATGCGTTGTCGGCGTTGACTCCACTTGCCTTGTCTCCGACGAATTTTCGCGCCTCACCGGCAGCATCCATTGGCGCACTGATTCCGGATCCTGTCTCGCGGTGTCCGGCCAGTTTCCGTATCTGGCACGACGGGCGGGGGGTTGGGCGACGCGAGCGGGGAAAGCGCTGTGACGGCGAGACACGAAAAGGCGAGGTCTGAAAGGCCAAAAATTTTTTTTGTCAGATGAAGATCGCTCTTGCGGCTACGGACGCCGGACGAGGCTGTTGCGCCTGAAGTAGCTCATCGCGCCGTAGCTTCCACCTCGCCGGGCGTGGTCGTACGGCAAAAAACGCGTCTACGCTCTCCTTCCAGCCATACATTCATAAAGCCCCCGCGTTGTTCACCAATCGAGAAGATGGAGAAGTCGAACGTTTTCCTCCTCTCGTACGCATGGAACCAGGACCATACTTGCTTTATTTGCGGCACCACTCAGGGCTTTCGGGTGTTCACCGTGAATCCGCTGGTCGAGGTCCACCGTCGCGAACGGGAGACCGCGAATGCCTGCGCCTTGGTCGCGATGTTGTTCAAGACCAACATCTTCCCTTTGGTGCGCTGTCTCGAGCAGCAGGGCCGGCAGAACAGCAACCGCGTCACGATCTGGGACGACAACAAGCAGGCGATGGTCGGAGAGCTGAGCAACCGCCACGAGGTGCGGGGAATCGTGCTGCGGAGGGACGTGATCGCGATGGTGTGCGAATACAGCATCTACCTGTACACGACGGACGTGCTGCGGCTGATCCTGCACGTGGCGACCAGCTGCAACGCGAGGGGACTGTGCGCACTCAGCCCGAAAGACAAGGCATGGGTGCTGTGCTGTCCGGGGCAGACCGCGGGTATCCGGGGGCCACTTCGTTGGAGCTATGCAATTTCGGCGCCCTTGATGCGGGGCCTTTTCTATGCATGTATTTCTTGGGAGGAGAAGGATGTATTCACAAACTCATGATTGGAGTGGTTCATCTTCTTCTTCACCAGGTACGATCCGCGTGCAGCACGGGCAAGTCGAGGAGCAGCAGTTGGTGAGCCCGGGAAACACAAGCCACGTCTTCACCGCGCACCAGGGAAGCCTCGCGGCGCTCAGCATAAATCAAAATTTTTTAAAAAAAGCGATGAGCGCTTTGAAGCTCTCGCGGTGCTGGTGAAATGGTTTCAAAAAGGACGGCAAATGGGGCCACCCTTGGGACGTGCCATCTGAAAGTGTTCTGAAAGTGTTGGGAGCTTCCATCTGAAAGTGTTGGGAGTTGCCGTCTGAAAGTATTGGAGAGTCTGGGGACTTGTGGACCTTCTCTAAGTCCGGAAAACTAGGCAGCGGAACGTCCATGAGAAGCCCGGGGGAAAACGCGTAACCCTATAGTATCTGGACGCTTTCGGAACGTCCATGAGAAGCCCGGGAGAAAACGCGTAACCCTATAGTATATGGATGATAGCGCTCACTCTTTCCCTCTAGGTCTACGTGCTGGATGCCGATAATTGAGATCGACATCGTCGGCACGTGTTGATGCGTTTTCGGTGTCCAGATGAAAGTGTTTTGCGCTCTTTCGCTCTTCAGATCAGAGAGAGTTTCCGGCGGCCAAATGAAAGTGTATCATGAAAGTGTTTCGACCTATGGCATGGTGACCCCCCGCTATGTCGGCCGATAAAGGAAGCAGCACCGCGAGAGCTTCAAAGCGCTCATCGCTAAGGTGAAAAAAAAAAAAAAAGCGATGAGCGCTTTGAAGCTCTCGCGGTGCTACGTGGCTACTTTCATTATCATCTGCGCACCTTCACTAGTGACCTCCCTGAAGCATTTGAGGCCTAGAGTCTGAAGGCGTGCCCTGTATCCAAGGGCGTATTTCGGATGTATTTTGCGCCTTGCTGTTAGCATCCGTGGCTCTTTCTAAACCGGCCCCAAGCGCAATCCAGCAGGACATCGGGTAGTCGGCAGCCTCAAGCAGCTCGTTGATGTCCTGTGAGAAAGAACAAGCATGCTTATAGCGGTGGGGTAGCTCCGGAAGCACGACGTAGGCGTAGCGGTGCGAGTATAATAATATTTGCGCCGAACGAGTATGCTGTAGGAACGTACAACACAAAGTAAGCAGTAGGAATAGGGGATGAAGCGTAATAATAGTACGCGGCGGCCTGCCTTCAAGGCAGGCGATAAGACCGCGCAGCTGCAGAAAGATGATAATGAAAGTAGCCACGTAAAGATGTAGCACCGAGAGAGCTTCAAAGCGCTCATCGATGTAAATCAAAATTTTTTAAAAATATCGATGAGCGCTTTGAAGCTCTCGCGGTGCAGTTGCGAAGCCGGGAAGCGGGGCAGTCGGCAGCCTGTCTGGCGGCCAGATACCGACGGGGCAAGGGGTTCATTCTGGGTCCAAGTGTCTCCCTTTGGGTCTCCCTTTGAGTCTTGGTTTAGACCTCAACCACGGACCCAAGAGGAGACCCAAACGGAAGCCACTCCAACCACTCTGATGCCTCGTCCTGGGTGTAGAGATAGAACAGCATGGTGCCCGAGCCATCGGTGTCGACCAGCCACCACCAGAAAACGTGGACATGGACATGTTGCGTTTCCATACACCACCGCGAGAGCTTCAAAGCGCTCATCGATGTAGGCAGTTTTTCGCTAAAAAGCATAAACCAAACGGGGACCCTGATCGCGAGCGCAAGCGAGCAAGGTACTGCTCGCTACCTACGTTGCTTTGTGAAGAACGGCGGCGACGTACTTAAGAAAGTACTCAGTTGCTGGAGGTTCTTCTTTGTCGTACTATAGAAGGAGCCGCCACTTCTTCGAACAAGAGTATTGAGTTTGAGATCGATCCCGAAACTGCTTCGGCTATCAGGAACCGTCGTGCGCGTTTTTCTGGCGTCAAACGGGCAGGTGCTTCACGAACTCAGACGCGGTTCGTCACCATGCACCATTTCCTGCATTACGTTTCGCTCGGATGACAAGTACTTCTTGACTATTAATAGAATTACTTTCCATACTTTTACTTTTTCACTTTTTTTCTCTTTTCTTGTCAGGACGAGCACTGTATACTAGCCCCTTTTCCAGCACCCCACGTTGCAGGTGTTGAAAGTGAAATGACAATCGGCAAAGGTACCTCGCCGTCGCTTCGAGCAGTCCGACCGTGCACATTTTCCGACTCGACCAAGGCGGCACGGGCGAGGGGGAGGTGGTGGAGCGTGGCAGCCACCTGCCGGAACGCTTCGAGGGCGGTCTGTCCTCTGCGGCTCTCGGAGGTGGTCCTCCTCCCATGGGTGGTGGGGCGCACTCGGCGAGCTCAACTGCCGTAGGAGGCGAGGCTGCCGCTGCAAATAGCAGTGGAGGCTCAGCGGCTGGCGGCGCGGGCCCCGGCGGCGGGGGAGGGGCGTCGCACCTCCCGGAGGCCGTGAAGGAACAAATCGGAAACCTGCTCGGGTCCGGCGTCGCAGAGAGGATAAAAGAAGGGCTGGGTCACGTGGTAGACCAGCTGAACAACCAGAGCGAGCTGAAGGAAAACCTCAAGAACGCTGTTCCGAGGTAGTAGAAGGCCGTTTTTATACAACCATGTCATTGTCTTTGTCAGAAGTGTACTTAGTGGTCACCTTTACACCTTTCTTTGATTTCTTTCCATATAATGGGCCCACCACTACGTACAACACCAGGTACTTCCTCGCCAGTCGCAGCTACGCCCAGTTCCGCATCCCCGACATGCCTGCCACGCAGGAGGAATTCGATCGGGATCGGCAAAAGTACCCCGACTTCCGCTGTTCCTACAGTTCCATCAAGGGTCCCCTCGTGTGCTTCGGCCCGCCGGAGAAGGATAACTTCTACGTGCTGCACTACAACGGCTTCATCTACGAAGTGAACCTCCTCGCCCGGGGCAGCGAGGGGGCAGATCCGGGGGCAAGCGAGGTCGGCCACATGGACCCGTTGGCGGGAGCGGGAGGGCTGAGTCCAAAGTTTCGGAGCGAGCACACGGGAGGGGCGGGGATGGTCACCGGCTCATCGGCTCTGAAAGAGCTCGTGCCCGGGGTGCAAGTGCAGACCCAGCTTGTGCAGGCAGAGGCCTACTTCTCGAGCAGACCGGATTTTCAAATGCACAAACAGATAGTGGGCGCTGAAGATGAGGCCGACTGGCAGCTCATATGAAATTTACGACTTCTGCGTCTGCCCCAGAAGTCTCCTCGGTGCCACACCCGTGTGGAAAAGAGGAAGTGTTCGAGAACGCCGTGCAGGAAAAAGAGACCATGCGTCGCGTCGTGCCTTCGGTTTTGCGAACGTACAGGCAAGGCGGACCAAGATGGTCAGCCTTGATGTTGTGACCCCTCGCCCTTGCGCTTGCCACTGGATATTCGTCGCGTTTGCGCTTCATTTGTTTGTATACTGCTACCTACGGGGAATTTCAGTTTCACGACTGCAGTTGTGCTGCTACTGCTAGCTTCTGCTACGGCTAGTCCTAGAACAGGCCATATTGCGCTTGATCTTGCGTTTGGTGAGGTAACTTCCAACGTTCTACCCTTTTGTTCGTTTTCTACAGCTCGCTGTACTAGACGGAGATCGAGTCTTCATTGTGCACAGGCTCCGCTTATTCCAGAGAAATTCTCAGACCTTTTTCTACGCACGTGGCCTGTAGCTGTTCCCACATCATCGATCATCGCTTGTTTAGTCTGTTGCGCGCTCGACCGGGGCGATACGTGAAGACTCTTGGTGCACGGCGTGATCATATGGGAGAGCAATACTATTCGCGACTACACGACGAGGACAACCGGCTGGAATCGACCGTCTGCGCGCAGACGGCCTCGTCGCGCCAGAAAAGAGGGAGCCGCAGAAAGAATCAGCGGCTCCATTCATAGTCAAGAAAACGGCAGCCGTCTCGCAGTTTTTCTTCCACTTGCTGTCGAACTCGAATGGCGGTAATGGGGGACGCGGAAAGATCACCTGTCGAGTCGCCGAATGGACGGGCCGAGCCACAAGACGCAGTGTACAAATCTATCAATACACATATAACGAAATTGCCAAGATAAAATCAATGATCTAGTAGTGCCCACTGAACGGAAACGAAATTGTCTTGCTGGCGTCGTTTAGCGGTGAGATTTGCATCCTATCATCAGGTCACCACCAGCACCAACAGGGGGACGCACGGGCATCGCTGCGGTGCCACCAACCGGTTATGATGACTACGAGAAACTCAACAACGAGCTTCTCGGCGAGGAGATAGTACCACTCAGCATTGCTTTATATTGCTTTTGTTTTTGTTTTGCTGGTGATGTCACTTCCTTCCTTGTAGTATGTTACCATACTCGATTTATGCGGCCGACGGGTAACCACCGACCACGACGCAGGAACTTAGTTGATGCGATGGTGATCGTGATCTTCACACAGACGCTTAAAGTGGTTCACCCGAAGGGCGGAGACGCGCTGTTCTTCGAGATTCATATGGGGCAGGACGTCGCGCGCGCGAAAAACATCGTCGCGGAGAAGCTGGGGGTGCGGTACGGCGATGTGACTCTGTTCGTCGAGGGCAAGCTGATGATGGATCCCTTGTCCCTCAGTGACATCGCCGAGGTGAAGGAGACTGCGGCCGCCGGCGCACCCGTGGAGATCGAAGCCAAGCTGCGGGAGGACGCGGCGTGATTTGGATTTGCAGCAGCATGCTTCCTGCGAAATAACGCAAGGATGCCCTTCTTCCGCTGTTGTTGCGGCTTCAATCGTTTCCGAGTCTGACTGGCGCGGGCGCACGGAAGCCGCGCGCTATGACATTTACCGACGAAAAGCGTCTATCGCAGTAAAGAGATCAGGTAGAGGTAGACGAGATGAACAGAAGCGCGATACTGTATGCTGATTGACGGATCCAGTTCCAGTCGTGACGCTAGTAGCAGCACTTAATATGTGTCTGTTTTCGTGCGGAAAATGTTCCCAGAGCCAACGATGCACGTGCCTCCAGTAAGTCAGTCGTTACTTCTCTGGCCGCGGGCAGCCGAGTAGTCGCGCTTCTTCAGAGAGACAAAGAAGATGCATCTACTATAAAATGCAACGAACTAGTACAATACAAATCTGTAATCATTTCCTCCGCCCCCGTGAAATGCTTTGATGGCTCATGGTGCGCTTCCTAGCAGACCGCAGCTTGAAGTCGACGTCGAGTGCGGTCGGACGCACATACGTATGTAGCACTAGCAACTCACCTAAAGTCAATGTTACGCTTACGTGTACCCTTTTGCGAAAACCTGATGGCGATTCGTTTTTCTGTCGTGCGACGAGCCCTTGCGGATCTTTGAGATGGCGACAGCACACGACGTTCTCGCGCTGGGAACGACCAAAGTGGTCGTCGCGGACAATGTAAATTCGGGGCTCCTTCGCTTTCGCACAAAGATCGAATGGGAGGAAAGCGGACTGATAGGAGCGTGCTGGCTGCGAGGGGAGCAAAGTACTTTCCGTTCGCGACTAGGATCTTGTTAAACTTGATGCTGTGTTTAATGTGGTCCTTTCCCTAAATATCATGGGCCACTCGGTCAATGATCTTCGCTAGCGCAGAAGCAATTTCTTTCTCTTTGCCTTGTAACTTGCTACAGCCCTGGGGGTGGCGGTATGCCAAGTTCTTCCCCCGGTTACTCAACCAAGATTACCGGTCTCCGTAGTTGACATCTTTGAAGGATTTCGAAGCGATGCTGGCAAAGGTCCCCAACCGCCTCGGCGCCGGTTTGGGTTGAGA
>RXOD01004437.1:0-22353 GCA_005223375.1 Amoebophrya sp. AT5.2
TGCACCCGATGCACTCGCGTCGCGAGTGCAGAACCGGGTAGAAACGGGTGTATATCAGGGGGTCACTTTTTCTCGCGGCTGGGTGCGTCGATCACTAGCGACGCAGCGACACACAAAAAACCCGACTCCACGCAGCTACTCCAACACGTAGCTCTGCGACCTGCATGACAGAAGACCACCACTGGCACAAAGCTGCGAGACGCACAACGCCCCGCCCTGGCCTAGATCCGGGCTCTCTGCTTCCGCGCGTACCTTCTTTGGTGAATTTTTTTGCTCCGTTTTCCAGTGCAGCGAGAGCACTGGGTGCATGTTGGATCTTGAAACACATAACGCATGTATTCAGAATCAAATCCAGATCGATGGCTATCTATTTTCTTAGAACGCACGACAGGCGCCTTGCTGATGCGCCGCAGGCTGCACGCTTGTTGCTTCACCTTGCCCCACCCCGTTCGACGACGACGACAAGAGTTGTATATGGGCATTTTTGTTTTCCTTGCCTCAATGTGCCGTACGCTGGAGCAGCCATGCTTCCCTGCTTTTTCTTGTGTCGTTCGTTCAAAGGCTCAGCTTCTATAGCAAAGTACTACTTTTTGAAGAGTCCACTTTCGCAGCGCAGCGCGTGGCCTTAGCCTGAATCTTCGTCATTCAGGTTTAGTGCATCTGATATCGACGACGCCGTCGTGCTGTCTGTTCGCGTGCTCGTCGTTCGGTTATTCTTCAAAGAAAAGGCTTCCATGGGAGGCGGAGGGGGAGGATTCGGCGGCACTATTTCTAAGTCAT
Organism: Amoebophrya sp. AT5.2; assembly: GCA_005223375.1. Taxonomy (NCBI): domain Eukaryota; class Dinophyceae; order Syndiniales; family Amoebophryaceae; genus Amoebophrya; species Amoebophrya sp. AT5.2. Next base: position 781 of record RXOD01004437.1, read on the forward strand.
TTCCTTGGTCTACTTCTTCAGATTCTTCTTGGTCTTCTCGCGACAGCCCTCCCTGACGTCGCTGTGTATCTTGTTCTTCTGCGTTCCAAGAGCTGCAAGCTGCAATCTTCGTTCTCCGTAGCTTCCCGCGGAGCCACACGTTGAAACAGAGTATCAGGAAGTTCAGACACGTAAAGAAAGCCAAGCCCGCCGCCCAAACCGCGATCTTCGCATACAGAGCACCCTGAAGAGTCCACGTAGTTTACAACAACCATACACAAATACATTGCTCGCACGCCTATCGCTGCTTGTGCTTGCTTCTTCTGCGCGTACTCCTACTGGAACTGCTTCTATGCTAGGACGCGATGGAGGCGCGTCGATCCGCGAAGGATTCATACTTACACTGGTGCGTTGATGTGCGCCTCCCCCCCTCTCTCTAGTCATCATCTGTCGCCCCACTCCAGCTACCGCAGGAAGGGCGAGGACCAAATGCACTTCATCTCCCGCAAAGAATTCCGTCCGCCATCAGCAGCAAGCCTTCCGCAGCGCCGGCGCGGGAGGTGTCCTACATCAAAGATGCAAAAACAAAATCAATAACAAAAAAATAAAATTAAAATAAAAAAAATATTTTTCCTGAACTAGCTACCGTTGCGTCTACTTCTACACCTACAGCCCCTCGGCACGCAGCGACTGTCGAGAATGAATTTTTTCCGAGAGCACAGCCGTAAATCAGTGTTGCCATTATCATCGTTGCATTCATGCTCAAGCTCCCCAGGGCGTCCGGCTTTTCTTCCACGACTGCTGTGCAGAGTCCCCCTACCGCGCTTGCGTAGTAGGGTATCGAAAGCAGCGTTCCGGCCGACGCGAAATACTGCTCCCCTTCCTCCAGAACGAAACACTGCACCAGCAAACACGCCGCGAAGGCAAGCACGATGGGCAGATGGACCTTCAGAAACTCCGTTTTGTACTTTCGTGCGTCGTAGACGGAGGGGTACAGCAGGAAAAGATTGGACACCACCGCCACAATGACGGTCGTGGACACGAACATCAAAACCCGGTTGTCGGCGAGGTAGGCGTAAATGAGCCACGCCAGCATCGTGGGAAGCTGGGAAGTGATCGGCAGTGGCGGAAGGTCGATCGGGGACCACGCACTACCATATTGCTCATGGTCTGCGTCTGCAGGTGCTGCGGCCTCCGAACCCCGAACAGCAGCAGGATCATAGTTGCTGTGATGCTCTTCGCACTCGTCCCGGGGTGGTTGCACCACCGTCACAACCGCCGTTACCTGGGCAGAAGCTGGTCTGGTCCTTATGGCCGCGGTTGAAGAAGACGACAATGAGGGTAGGCGTAGGTCGCTTGCAGTCGGCGGTGTGCTAGTGGAGGAGAGGCTGTCTTCCTGCACCTTGCTGTCGTCCGCGACCTCCGGGGCCGCCGCGCCTCTCGCCCTCCGGCCGTTGCCGCACCTCTTCCTGCTGTCCCTTATTTTGTCCCATAGGGACGGAAGGAGCAGCGAAAAAGTCGCGGAATACGCTAGAGAAATTGGAAAGATAACGGTACCAAGATCGACAAAGAAACGAGCTGAAATACTAGAAGCCATGCTGCTCGACGTTGGCAAATCGAGCTTCAACGATCTGGAACGAAATCAAAGCGGTTTTTACAAAGTAAGACAAAGACTTTTTTTAGGGGCCTCGGGATTACATGCATTTAAATAAATGCTAGAGAGAGAGAGAGAGAGATTCCGCAAACTACGATGACCGTAGAAGTGCAAGTGACATGCATTTAAATAAATGCTAACGGTGACGGTGAGGGTCGTAACGGGTGTCTACTAGAACTGAGGTCATATAATTTGCGCCCTGAGTTTTCGGGATCGAATTTTTCCGTTGTTCGGGTCGACGGGGCTTCTCGCGATAAAAAATGGCGAGGAAACATGGGCTCGCTTGAAGCTGAAGGAAGCAAGTGGTATATGGACACCACGACTGAGTACGAAACCGACAGACTTCACGAGCACGACAGATACAAGCACAAGTCCAAATCTTCAAGCAGCAGACCATTCTTTCACGTAATACGGAGCAACAGATCCTAAAAAAATGGCACTTCCACTCAACCGACTGGTCTTTCGCGATCATCGATACGAATAACGCATTCCGGAGTACTTAGTTCGTGTGACGCGACAAAGCAGAGCCGTCGATCTGTCGTGCTGAGCGCTGCCACATTGGTCTGGTTGACCTATCGGTGCGCCGCTTCTGCCCGTGCGCCGCTTGTTGCTGGGATATTCATACTGTACTTGTTTTCTGTAAGTACTTGAGTACCGCCCATATCCTGTCCTTTGATTTTCAACAAACTGTAGTCAAGTCCTCCTTGAGGTGCTTGAGGTAGAGTTACCGCCCGTGTTTCGCGAATTTTTTTGACGCGTTTTTGGAGCGGGTGACCCCCCCCCAGGCCCCCCCCTGCAGAAAACAGACTCCTTCAAAACAAATAGATGATAGTATCCCGCCCGTTCAAAAAAGTATTCGTTCTTCTATATTCTCGTGGGAGACATGAGTAAGCATTGGCCTCTCAGCCGTGGACGTGGTTTCTTTTCATTATGTCAGCACCACGCATGATGCTGGGCAACGAACTTTGCCACCGAATTTTTCTCTTTGGCGTTGGCGACGACCGAGGGGTTCTGCTCTTTCAAGAAAAAGAATAAAAAGTTCAGCCCTATAGCATTAAATAATGGGTCCTCATGTACTATTGGTGTCCGCCGCAATTTCGTCGAACGTGCCGGGGTCGGCTAGGAACGTGCGTAGCTGTGGCGGCGTCATGGCACGATACTGCATTGAGTGCGGAAACCGCGACTTGCGAATACGCTGCAGGTCCCATACCAGCAGCGACGTGAAGTAGTACGCGCCGTGCATATCGACATCCCTATCTGGAACCTCCGCCTCCTCTTCTCCTTCCACCTCTTCCTCTGCAAGCTCGCGATAGCTGCCGCCATGCTGCCCTTGCTCCAGCTGGAAGGAGTGGCCCGACCGGTCTGGTTCCGGGGTCGCGCGCACGAAGCCCCCGCCCCCCGCGGGACTCCGCGACCTGCTCGCCGTGGCACGGTGGAGCGGCAACGCTACTTCCCCACCCCCTTCTTCCCCATCGCTCTCCATTCGTTCCCAGAGCATCGGCACGACTTCTTCGGCCCCCTGCTCTGACCCGGCCACTGGTCTCGAACTCGGCGTCAGGTCTAGCACGTGTGCGAGGTAGGGATACTCCAGCCGCCGGTCGTGCGGCCGCACCAGCTGCTGCCCGAGCAGCGCGAAGAACGTGGTTGAACCACGCTTGAACATAGCGATAAAGACGCTCACGTTCGCGTTGTTCATCCAGTCCCACCGCCCGGACGTTTCGCACGTGTTCTCTACGATCAGTGTCTGTAACGCCTCCTTCATGTGCGGATCGAAGGCACAGGACACCCGAAACCACCGGTCGCCCGTCTGCCGAGTTGTACTTGAAGGAGAGCCACTGCACTGGCCAGTTGGTGAGCCGCTGGTTAATATCCCCGAGCCACTGGTTAAAAATAGCCCCGAGGACCGATGTTCGAAATGCCGCAAAAGCGCCCACAAATCGGCCCAATAGAACTTGCGGTTGAGCAGCTGCCCATACTCGCGGTGCCGCTGCCCATACTCTTGCTCGTCGCCCTCTGGTGCCGGCCCACGACAGGAGAGCATCTCATCCGCATCGGGCCGCAGCGCGGTAAACGTACGCAGCACGTGGCGCCGGTCGTACGCAGGGAAGAAGTGCCGGAGCGACACCAAGAACGGAACGATCGCGCCGCGGCCTGTGGTTGCTGGTGCGCCAAAAGCACTACAACTAGCATCGCCGCCGGATCCGCAGTTGTTACGCAGTCCGCGTTCACCCCAACGTCGCGGGCGGCAGAAAAACGCGGCGGTGCAGGATATGGAGGTTGCGACCGCGGAAGCTGCTGGTGGGGAGGGCCTCTCTTGGTCCGCGGCCGGGGTTTCTCGGTGCTTCGCTCGGTCCGCGAGAGCCGCAAACGCGTCGTGTTCCGGCACGCCGAAGGGAAGCTGGGAGAGACGCCGCGCCTCCCTGTTCACGGACACCAAAGTGGCAGCTTCTGCCATCCAAAAGACTAGCACGGCAAAACACAAAGACAAACAACGAAAAAGCGTCGCCATCTTTGTTTCTGATTTCGTTTCGTTCTTGTGGCAGCAGGAAGATAAGTCAGTGTGCTTACACGTGTTCTCGTTTCGCAGGTCCTCTCTTCTAGTACTAGTACTGGTTGTGTCTCATAAAAAATCCACTGTGGTTTTAGGGAAGTGATGTCGATACTCATCTATGAAAGCACTGCAGCTGGGGCGAAGGAACCAAGGCAGGGCCGTCCGAAGATCGTTATCGCATCGCTTTCGACCGAAAACCAAGAACATTGGATTTGGAATTCGTACTCGAAGAGGAAAAGGAAAACAGCTACTTGAAACGCACTCCTACTCAGAACCAGCCCCATCAAGGGCAGGGCACTACAACAATCACCGCCGCATGCTGTCTTTATCTGCCCTCGTCCCAGTTCTAGCTCTAGAGGAACATTTGCTGACCTCAGCTCTGCCCGGAAGCCACTCCGGTTAGACTTATTTCTGTTCGTAGCTAGTCATATTTTGGGATTTCGTCACGAAGAGAACTGTGGGTGTGGACGGTTCAAGGACCTTGCCGCACAGCTATGATGTGCGCGGTGCCCCTCAAACAATCTCTACCTCAACCTCTACCTCATCTTTATCTTACAACAATCTACTTCTACAATGAAAACTTCTGCGAGAAACAAATAATTCTTTACGATCGCACTTGTTCTTGCAGGAGTATGTTTCTAGTGGCTGTGCGCATCCTTCGTGTCGTTTCGCTTTCGGTGAAATCGAAAATCAGCCCATGTTAGGTCATAGTCATACCTGATAGGCTGATCCTACCTCCTTACCCTTAGCATCGAAAGTCGTGCTCTTGCAAGAAATTTTTATGCCTGACCCGGGGCCCGGGTTTCCTATGTCTGTGACTGTGTACATGAACTTGAACGTAAATGCGGTAGGCTGCAAGCATATCTAAAAAAAAGTCAAAGTGTCAGAAAAAAAAAATATAGCAACGTGTATAGCAATTTTGAATGCCATTCGAGCTCTCGGACGCCGAGCAGGCCCATCTGTTCCCAGAATCCCTTACGGCGCAAAATTGAAAAATACCTCTCGTTAAAGATTCAATATATGCTAGTAATATATACTGCTTTTCCCGGTCCAACCAGCGACGAATTCGCGAGCCTGCCCCTCGAATTTGCGAAACTGGCGGTCCGGCGGCAGCAGAACTTCAACTGGCGGTGGCGGAGACAGCGCCTGCAGCTCCTTTTTCCGGGACAACCTTCTCCATCATCGGCACTTCGATAGGCGTTTCCACCGCTCCCTTGAATATAACGTCTTCAGGAGAGAGAGAGAAATCATTTTGCAATTTGCTACTGTCGTCAATGATCTTTGTCGTAAGACCACAAGTCTCCCTGGCGTGATCTCCAGTGGTAAGACGACCACAAGACTGTGTCGTGATGGTCATCTTCCCCATCAAGGGCACGCCATTGTTCCAGCTGCTGCTCACAGACAATTTGTATTTGGCGATCCACATTTTCCCATCGCCGTGCGGCTTGCCATTCATCCACTGCCCGGTGTACTCGCTGCCACTCTTTAATCTCATGCTTCCTATGCCATGCGGCCTGCCCTTCTCCCAGTTCCCTGTGTACTCCGCCGGCGATGTGTGTGTGTCCTTCGTCGAGTTCTCGTCGCTACTGAAAACCATCGTACCTAAGCCGTGCGCCTGGCCCCCCACCAACTCCCCCTCGTACTCTCCTCCGTTGCTAGCCGGAGAAAATTTGGCCTTCGCTCCTCCGCTGATTTTGTAAGGAATGCGCAAGAGCCCCGCCGTCTGCTCGCCATCCTTCGCTACACTGGCGAACACCAGCGGCCCCTCGTAGACCACTCCGGGGAAGTTCTTAAGGTTTTTCAGTTTCCCGGCGCCGTGGTGGTCGGTCACCGGGATGCCGGCCTTCCACTCCCCCTTGAACTCGCTGCCGCCCTCCCATTGCATAGTCCCCTCGCCGTCAGGGACATCATTCAACAGCGCGCCCTTGTATTGTTTCCTCGAGCCTGCGTGAGCAGAAGACGTGACGAGATACGTCAATTTTCCGCTTTGTTCCTTCGTCTCGACGCCGTCTGTGACCGTTAACTTGAATTTTCCCTCGTAGTCATGGCCTTCCTTGGTCATCCGGCGCTCCTCCCCGGAGCTCGGCGTTTCGACGTTCATCGGCCCGCGCCACGTGCCCCACACCCAAATCTGTTCGTTGTGATCCTTCGGGCTCTTCCACGTCATCTTGCCGTCACCCTTGCGCTCGCCCTTCTTCCAGGCCCCATCATACACGTCACCGTTCGCATAGGTCATTACCCCATGCCCATCCGGGAGATCGTCCTTCAGCACGCCCGTGTACACGTACACGACGCCGTATGTCAGTGTTCCTTTCTTCTGTATCCTCGACCGCCCCCGGGTCCCGCCGGGTCCCGGTATTTTTACGATATGAAATGTCCCCTCGTAGAAATGGCCTGCCGCGTTCTTCCGACGCTCCGTTCCGGAGGTCGGCGGTTCACTTCCCTCGCCCCACTGGCCCTCTACCCACTCCTGTCCGTTGTTATCTTGCGGCTTCGCCCACTTCATCTTGCCAACGCCTTTCTTGCCGTTCTCCCAGTTCCCCTTGTACACGTTGTCGTTCGCATATCTCATTGTCCCCTCGCCATGCGGGACATCGTCGATCAGCCTGCCCTGGTACACGTCCACGCGTACGCCGCCGGACGCATCGCCATACGTCAATGTTCCGTACTACTGGACCCTCTTGCCGTACTTGATCTCAAATTTCCCCTCGTAGACGTGGCCTGCGGCGTTCACCCGATGCTCCGTCCCGGAGGTCGGCGGTTTGTCGCTCATCTCCTTGTGCCACATGCCCCGTACCCACTTCTGTCCGTTGTGAGGTTTCGCCCACGTCATATTGCCAAACCCGTGCTTCTTGCCGTCCTCCCAGTCCCCCACATAAAAGTCGCCGTTCCCATAGGTCATCGTCCCCTTTCCGTTCATTATGGGCTCCCTGATCTCGTTGATGCTGATGTCTCGCGGTTCCTGCCCCCCTTCCACGACCAAGTTGGTGTAGTACTCCCCCTTATAGGTATACGAATCCGCCCCAGGAGGCTCCAGCCGCATTGGCAGCTCTCCCGTCGTCCACCTCCTCTTGTACTCCACCACGCGATCGCGACCGTGATTTCCTGCGCCAGTAAATCCAGTGCCCGCAATTTTCTTCGCCAAAGCAGCCATGCCCTGAATAACACCCATGACCGGCTTTCCAATGAGAGTGCCAACGCCCGCCGGCTTTGCCGCCTTGACCTCTGCCTCTTCAACGAACGTCAAAATGCTCGCCAGCATTGCCGGGATATCCACAACTCTCCCATCAAACTGTTCCTCGGTAAACAGTTGCTTCTGTGCTGCATCCTCGATTGTCGTACCGAGGTGGTAGGTTGGGACCGGCCGGGAACTTTCAAAAAATTCTAGTTGTTCCTCGGCTTCGCTTTTGCCGTCAGATCTCGGTTCGCGTGGGCCTCTGGCGTTTTCTTCGGCTTTGGTCATTTCTAAGCTTTCAGTGATCTTCTGTCTGTGCGAGCGCGAGGGTTGGCTTCTTCTCGATCTCGGGTCGTAGTTCGCCAGGACTATATCGCTGAGTTTCGTCAGGACGTTCTTCCTGTCCTCGCTCCTCCCGCTCTTCATCTTCATGACAACCTTGGCGACCTCGTCGGGTTCGTCCAGGTGCTCCGGATGGCTTTTTTTTGGCAATTGCCAGACCAATTTCTTGTACAGCCACGACAACGTCCGCAGTACGTTGTACGCTTCTATTTTTCTACGCACTTCGTCCATAGCCTTTGCCCCCGAGTCTACTGAGTCAGGCGCCTTCTTCAATTTGTGCTCGTCCACTTTGTCTTCGGTGGGAAAGTGCTTCGCCAGGAAATCCTCTTCCCAATTCTTGTACGCGCGCACCAAATTCTCTTCGAACTGCTCGTCCGCCAAAAAGATTCTGTCCACGTCAGCCTTCTCTACTAGCGGCTCAAGCGGAACCCCCTCCCCGAAGCCGAACACGAACTCCTTCATCATCTCCAGAAAATTCTCGAACTGTGGTGCTTGAAAAAAGAGTTTGTTCTGCTCGCCCTCGTGATGGCCTGCGTGGTCGCGTTCTTGGTTTTTGGGGTCGCATTTGGCTTCTAGCTCGCGGACAAGGTCCGAAGTGAGCACGTTTTCGAGCAGGGCCGGTTCTTGTCCCAGCAGCCGCATGGTCCAGGCCGGCAGCCTGCGCTCCAGCGCGTGCCACATCTGCTGCCTCGACATCCCCGCAAACTGCGCCACCTGCTTCCTCACGCTGTCCCGCCACCCGCTCGCGCCGTCCCGCCACCCGGCCGCCCGCTCCTGCGACCGCTTCCCGACGTCTGTCGCGGCCGTCACGCTTTGCTCTGCCGTGCGGAACCAGCTGCGGAGCGAAGGAATCCGATTCATGAAGGGCATGTGCCACCAGCCATTGCCCGGGAACAGCGCGCCCGCAGCCCGCTTCAGCCATAAAAACGGTGAGGGCGTCAAGGATGAAGACTCGTGCTGCCGCCGCTGAAGGAAGCCCGATGCTTCATCGGCTCCATCTTGGTCCTCGCGACCAGAAGCTAGCGATCCTCCCACGCCGTGCCTTGCGATGGGCTCGTCCCGGCTGCCGGTTATCGAGAGATCGGCTTCCGCCGCGCGGCCACCTTCGCGTTCACTCGCTTTCTTGTTCAGTGCTTCTACCCCTTCTTGGAGAAAAACATCCCCGGCGGAGCTCACCTCCAAATCCTCCGAGGATTCCCGCCGGGCTAGAAACTGGGCGTCTGCTGCCGGCGTGGGACTGCGCTCCAAGAACAGGAAAAGCTGCGCGGGACTCCGAATCCTCCTCGCTGCTGCACCGGCCGCGTGCTGGCACGAGGACGAGCCCAGGCGCCGCCGCCGACGTGGCATTGCCTTACATTTATCGGAGCGGCTGATGAAAATCAAAACGATAGTACTTCTTCTTCCAGAAACTTATTGTGGGGGGATACGTAAGACTAGCAAACGATTACCCAGTAGAAATTTGTAACCTGGTCGTGGCGCTCACATGGCATAGTTATGGCATGAAGTTTACTTCTATGTCGGATGAAATATGAAATTTTATACGCAGCGCACACAGACAGCTTCGCGCCCGTGGAAGGCACAGCAACCACGATTCACAGACGAGGAACGAAGCAAACCACCGAGACAATGAAAACTACCAACCGAGTCCGCGACTGCGACATGCGACGTTCTATGAGGTAGGACAAACGAAAGTGGAAGTGTTCACCCCCGATGCCTCAATTCTTAATCGACAGAACGCACGAAGAATACCGAGGGCACAAGGTGAACGATGCACATGCACGCACGAGCAGACGCGCAAATTGATGTTGAAAAGATGTTGTACCGAGTAAGTATAACGAAACGCAGCCACGCCACCATAACGGACGAAACGCAGGAAGTGGACGATGCACGAGACAAACAGACAGAAATGAAGCAATCGTCAAAAAAAAATTATCAGAATAAACAGAGGGTCGCCTTTGTCGTCGAGCATTCTATCTCCCTCCATCCATGATCCACTTTTTTTTTGGGTGAGTCGAGGTTTCCACTTCCAATAATTCCGTCTTCACAACAATTCCACTCGTTCTCCTTCTCATATGAATTACGTTACCACTCCGTCTCTGTGGCGAAACCAGCATACTCAGCGAAAATCTACCACAGGCTGCTCTAACTACTTCGCCAGCACACCAGGAAAGTACTTTGGCTGCTCGCCGGAGCGCATTACTGCCGCACTTGTCGCCCTGCTCTTCTGGCTATGGCTAATATCACCAGATAGACAAAGACAAAATATCGTTGTCGCTATTGACATCCGCAATCATGTGCATGTGTCCGAATCCGAAGAAAAAGCTCGGAGTGAATGTGAAAAAGAAAATCATGTCGCTAGGATAAGGAAAATGAGTGCTGCGAACGGGTGAATGCACGCAGAGTATAGTGGTGAGCAATGTCATGAGAAGTATTCAAGAATGCTGAGTCATCACCGCTCCAGCAGGATTGTACGAGAGTCGCAATGCAGTATGCACCCGTCAAACCTAATTAGTACGTGTTCTACTCGTGTTCACTTTGTATTCGCGTGTACCGAGCAGGAGCAGGGAGACCCCCGCCCCCGCGTCCCAAGGCTTAAAACGGTGCCGCAGTGCTTGCTACTTCTAGAACGTCCGTCTACAAAGCGTCAAGGTTAAGGTTTTAGGTTTGCCCCGGACTCCCTCTCCCATCTTCTTGGAAGAATGTGTCCCCAATTCACCTTCCACCTTTCATCTCCTTCTCCATCGTCCCGGCGACCGCCGTGTATTTCGCGGCATTCTAGGCCTCGTTCTCCTGGCATTCTGCCTAACCTCCCAGCAGGCTCGCCTTTTTTGCCAGCCGCATGGCCGTGTGAAAGCCCAAGCGGGTCCAGTTCGTCTTCTCTTTATGTGGAGGACTTTCCTCTCTTCTTGTTTTACGAAAGGAAACGAGTACGCGGCTCGTCTTCGCCTTCCTCTCGCCCTCGCCCTCCACCTCTAGGAAGCGGAAGTGGACCTCCTCCTCCACCTCCTTGCTCCTATAATTCTTGTCGATCCTGATATGGTCGAGCACCGCCCCGGCAAGAAGAGCGATCAACGGCGGACAGACCGCATTCCCGACCATCCGCAACGCTTTGCGCCGTGCGGCCGGGTTCGTGTCCTTCCAGCCCGGGTTCTCCGCCTCCCAGGCCGCCAGAAAATCGCGAGGAAACCTTTATGTTTTCAGAAATCGATGGCGAAAGCGATCCTCGATCCCTGTCTTTTCCACGTACAGAAAACGACCACCGCACTTGCTTTGCATATACGTAAGCGTAACTTACAGGTACTTATAAGTACCCCATTAGTCCCAGGCACTCCCGGAGCCCCAAGGCGCGCGGCAGGAAGGGCGCATTCTGAGCCACGAGCTGCGACGTCCCGTCGCTGATGCAGTGCCCATAGTGCGAGACCAGCGGCCCGGCCTTAGACGTCTTGTTTGGAAACAGCAGCAGATCCCGTCCTAGGTGGTGGACGCCGCGCTTTTTCGTCTCGGCCCGTTGTACGTCCTCCTTCTTCGCCCGTTCCGCCTTCCTCGGTACATTCTTTTCTTCTCTCTTCTGGTTGTTGGCAGCAGCAGCGAGATCGGAGGTCGTCGTGCTGTTCGCGTCGATCTTACTCCGGCCGGTGAAGATCTTCTGCCACTGGTGCTTCGTCACCCGCGTGATGGGTTCGATGGCGGGGTTGTCGTTACAAAGCCGGTCTTTGTTCTTCCTGCCACGTATTGCCGGGCACTCGTCATTGAGAAACTGAACCCACTCTAATTTTGCCATCATGTCGAAGTCCACCACGTTCTTCAGGAGCAAAAAGTCGGGAGATGGACCTGCTCCGCCCCACTCCGGACCTGCCCCGCCCCCCTCCGCGCCGTACGCTTTTTCCGAGAAAAGCCCTTCGAGGTCCGGGAAACGGAAGGCCGCCGCAAAATCTTCGGTGGAGAGTGCATTCCATTCGCATTTGAGGCGATGATGTTGTCGTTGTGGATACCGAAACTAGTGCGGCCATCGATTGGCACTCGGTTTCTGTCTAAGTTTTTATCAGATGTATTGGTTCCACCGAAGCTTGTGGTCAAGCAGTCTGAAAACATCTACACTCACCTTGGTGCCCCGTCGCAACTCCCACGAAGTAAAGCCGCCGGCGTCGCTGCGCCGTCACGTGTTTCGCGTCCACAACTTTGGCAGTCACGTGGTACAGCCCGTTGCACGAAAACGCCTCCAAAATCTTCTTAAAATCCTTTCCGTCGTTCGCATTTTGCAGTCCCGGCACGTTTTCCAAAATGAAAGCCTTCACGGCAGGTTGCAACTTCTGGTCCTGTTCGTCACCGCCTCCCCGCCGCACCAACAACCGGCAGATGTCCAGGTACAACTGGCCCTTATCTGTGGAGAGATAAACACGAGCTGAGTTTCCGTACAGTGCTTCGGACTTGCCCGATTGCGATCTGCGACGCTTCTTGTGAATGTATGATGTGTGGGCAGCAATCAATCTGCAAAGAAATCTTTGTTCGTGTTCGCCGCAAAAAGACAGCATCAGAACTCTCTCTGTCTACGACGACGACAAGACTATTCGGTGGTCGTACGCGGATCAGCATCAGGGTGGTCGTGATGAAGATGAATCATGTATTGATCATATTTATATATCAGAGCCTCTTCTACCTTCGTCGCAGCCGTTTTGCTTGCCGAGGGTGGAGAAGGGCTGGCACGGGAAGCCTCCGACGAGCAGGTCTACGGATCGCCGATTGGGCCCACAGCCCTTCGGCAGCTCTTTCAACGTCTTCACGTCCGCGGGGAACGGGTCGTATGGGGCAGTCTCATTGTGGTTGTGTTCCGCTTTCGCCTTCTTCCCGAAAATCGCACTGTACGTCCTGCGGCATTCTTCGTCCTTCTCGCACGCCAGCACGCAGGTTCCTCCCAGTTCCTCCAGCGCCACGCGAAAGCCGCCGATGCCGGAAAACAGTTCCACGAAGGTGAACGAGGGAAGGATCGGCTGCGGTTCGACGACCGCCTTCTTCTTCCTCACCTCCGACGGGGGGAAAGGGCCCGAGTGCGGTAAGGCTACCACGCGCGGAGAGTCTGGCGCGCGGGTGGACGTGGTGCGTGCCGACAGCTCGACGTGAGGTTCCGCGCATCCGACTTGGCCTTCAGGCTCCGTCATCGACGAAGACGAACCCGCCCCAACGTCCGGAATAAAGTGGGCGGGCTGGAGGGGCCCGCCCCGCACATCTTCACTGTTCGGAGTCCGTTCCTGGGCGAAGTCGACTTTCTTCGTCTCCCGCAAGTGCAGCAGACGCGCGACCGGAATCCGTCCTGCCGCGTCCTCGCTTAGCAAGCGCGAAACGGCCACAGTTGCGGTATACCGATACGATCCCTTCCGGTGCCACTGGTTTCGAAACTCCATCACGGCCGCGTGGCAATTCGCGGTGCTGTTCAAACAAAACAAATTAATGTAGGTGGCGCCGTTCAAAAGAGTGACGCCGCGCGCTGTTGGTTCCGGAGTCCACGCGTCGTCGGGGCGGCTCAGAAATTGTGCGAGCAGAGGAGGCGACCGAATCGCATCTACCGTCGCGCGTACGGCGCTGCGAATCCCGAGTTTGTTGTTTGCTTCCACCACGTCGCTCCAGGTTAGGCCGGCGCGATCAAGCCACTCCTGCGTGGCCCCCAGAATTGTTTCGCTCTCGTCCGCGCTCAGCACACAGAACGCCTCTTTGGCATTTCGCGCGAGAAACGAAGCGACAGCCGCATCGTGTTGGTGGTGCCTAATCGTCCTGGTCATGGACGAGGCCGACGTGGGCATCAGAGACTCCCACACGATACCGCCCCCGTGGCGGTTCCGACGCGTCCACAGTTTTTGGAACAGCAAGACGCCCGTGTAGCTCGCCGCTTGCCACTCTCCGATCTCCTCCGTCAGCTCCGTCTCGATCGCGGTCGGAAACGGCTCGTTGATCGCGTCCCTCCGCAACAGCTTTCTCTCCTCTTCCGTGAAGGGCGCGAAGGTGCTGTAAAACTCCACCGTGTCCGACGGCTCCGTTCCTCCCCCGTTGTTCCCGAACCCGGGAACCTTCGTCGAGTAGCTCCCCCAGTGCCGCCGGAACAGCTCCTGCAGTTTTTCAGGGCAGTCGTGGAGTCCCTGCTTCTTCTTTTCATCGTACGCGATCTGGAAGTTACGAAGATACGCGCGGAGCTCGGACTCTGCTTCCACCAGCTCCGCGCCGGCCTGCCCCCGCCGATTCTCCCGGCATTGGTCAATCCGGGCCAGCGTCTGCTGTTTTAGCTGTTTGCGCGCGACGCGGTTCCGCCGTGTGCACTCGAGCCAACGCGCGACCTGCAACGCGCCGAAGTCAGACAGCAGGATGAATCGATCGTCCGCCGACGCACTACTAGTTGTCCCGCCTTTTCCTGAGCTTTTTCCGGAAAGGTCGAGTTTCACCAGCTGCACCATCACACTGCTGCTGTCGTCCTTGCGGACGGCGTTCTGTGCGTGGAGCCACTCCGCGTCGGACGCCACGTGCCAGCAGGCCACGGCCTTCTCGCCCGAAGTGGGGAGGGTGAGCACAGACTTCGAAAAACGCAACTGCTGGGCCTCAATGTGGTGCTTCTGGATCAGGCAGTTGGCTTCGCTCAGCTGTTCGTGGAACTCCGAAACCAGAGCGGCCGGCACCCGCATGGCGTGCGGCGCATAGTGGTAGGCCGAGCCGACCACGTGCCAATCGCAATCAGGCGGCGCGAAAGCCTGCCCGCCGGTGCGCGGCCCCGGGGCAGGCTGGGATGGGCGGCTTCCTTGGGTTCGCGGCAGCGGTTGTTCAGCTTGAGCTTCCGGCCCCTGCTCGTCAGGGGCAGGGGCGTTCCCCCCGATCAGGGCAGACGTTTCTCCCACGCTCGGAGGAAAGACTTTCCCCGCGTTCATCGGAGAAGTAGCCCGACGAGAGGCTAGCATTTATTTTTCTCGCGTCAAACATAAACAAATACGGACAAAATCGAAAAATGTTCCCGACAAAGAACGATGTCTAGGTCCTCTGTGTCTCTTTTTTACTAAGTACGACGTCGTCGTCGCCGTCTTGTTCTTATCTATGAGCTCCTTTCTCGTGCCACTGCCGGTGCCACAAAGTGGGGCCACCTCAAGGTGGTGGCCTTTATTCCAGTTGCTTCTCCCGAGCTGTTGAATAGGTAGAATCGTACGACAGCAATCATTCTGTAAAATCGACCGCTTGTCTTCGTCTACTTTTCGAGAGTTTTACTGCTCTTTTTTTCGTAGCTGTAGTAGTCTCCTTTCGGACCGAAACCGAATCTCCAAACGCTACATTAGGATCTGGGATCCACACGATCACATCCAGATCATGATCAGGATCTGCATGCCATAGAATGGATGGATCCGCGCGGGCGCGAGCAGATTGTTCGTTCGAAGTACTAAAAACTTAATCTTAATCGCAAAAACGAAAACCCAGCAAATTCTATAAGGAAATCTATCCTGCTCATCCACCGTCCTTTGGTCAGAATGGAAAACTGCTTTCCACGCAAAATTTGAACGTCAACGTTCCCCACTGTGTAAGTGCTTAAATAACTACTTCTGCGAATCCATGTGTGGCTCTTCACGTTGTGCCGAACGTCTTCGCTTCTTTAAGCCTCTCGTCCTTTTTAAACTTTTGTTTCATCCGTACGTTCATTTTGAGCTCCTCGATCTCTTTTTTCAAATCCTTGATGAGTGCCTTTTCCGCGTTTTTCTTCTCTTTCGCCGTGCGCGGCTTCTTCGTTTTCACGTCCAGTATATGTGTCAGGGGTGTGCTGCTGCCGGTGCCTACCGCCGATTCCAGTGGCGACGATGGCGATGACGACGCTGCCCCCCCTGTTGAGCTGCTACCTGTCGTGGTCGTCGAAATCTTTTCTTCAATTTTCTTTCGCTTTCTCTTCACGTCCTCCAGTTCCCTTTTTTCTTTTTCCAACTTTTCCTTCAAGCCGTCGAGCTCGGCCTGTTTGTGCGCGTGGCTTTCCAGACGCTCGTCCAGCTCCATGGAAAGCGATTCGAGCCTCTTCAGACAATCCCCCCGCAAATCCGCGACCTCCTGCTCTTTTCTCTCCAGTAGGTCTTCGAAGTAAAGCCGCTGCTGTTCCAGCTGCGTGGTCAAAAGCTGGTTGAACTCGAGCACGATGTTCGTGTTGCTCACTCCACCACCCGCTGTTGTTCCCGGGCCCCCTGCTGACGCCTTCTGCTTATTACTCCCAGCGCCCTGTTTCAGGTCCTTTTCCTTGCTCATCTTCTTCCCCGTCAAGGGCTTCTTCGAGGAGCCACCTCCAAAAGCTCCCTTGCTGCTGCTCTTCTTCGCGACCGCGTCGTAGTTCTGCCATTCGGTTTCGTTGGACACGGCGAAAGAAGACGTCGCCCGGCTGAAGCCGGCAATCTTCACGGGGGGAGGCGGAGGAGCCGCTTCCGGACCTGTTTTCGGGCTACTTTTCGGGTGTCCGACATGGACGTGGTGCGCCGACGCGGTTGTCCCTCTATTAGATGTGTCGTCGTCCCTTGGCGTCGCCTGCGAGCTCGCTGCGGGCGTGGTAATGCTGCTGGACGCGGCTGAGCTACCTGGGCCATCTGCACGATTTTCTCGTGGTTCCGCCTCCGAATTCTGCTCGTCCCGGACCCCCTCTTTCCTTCGCCTCCTCTTTTTGAAGAACCCCTCTGGCGGCGGCGCCTCCAGGTGGACATCAATTGTCGACTCCGCGTCCTCCTCGCGCTGGGAGTTGGAGTTAGCGTTAGCGTTTCCTTCAACCCTTCCCCCCAAAACCCTGCCCGTAGATGCCAAGAATTCGTCCTCAAAACTGTCTTCCGCGCCCTCGCCGATCCCGCTGCCGCCCCGGTAACGGTTCAGCTCGAAAAAGTCGTACACGTAGGTTTCGCTAGAGAAATCGTACACCCGTTGCGTCTGGTTGTCCAGCGCGTACGCGTGTCCGGGGTTCTGTTCGTAGTGCCCGAACGCGTGCGTGTTGCAGCCGGTGAATCCGCACACCAGGCACAAAAACGTCTGCAGCTGATAGGGGGGCAGTTGCTGCTGCTGTTGGCTAGCTTGGTGGGGGCTAGGCAGCGGTCCGCTACGGGGGGAGGGGTGCAGTACGCGGGGCGACCCCGGACCGCCGCCGCCCGCACCAGACCCACCCGACCCGGTTACCATCAGCGTCGCACTTCTGCCGCTGACGGCCGAGAGTAGTACTTGATCCGCGGGCGAAGTCGCCAGGTTCATCGACGGCGCAGCTGCGTTTACCTGTGCCGCGCACTCCTCGCAAAAGTTCATGGCCTCCTCCTCGGGACTCAGGCTCCGCCAGCCGGGGTACTGCTGAAACCGACACACCGGGCACGTCTGGTCCAGCCACCGCTTCAGGCACATGGAGTGAAACGAGTGCCCGCACAGCAGCGTGACCCGCACCCCTCCCCCCAGATCCGTGATGGCGTCCGACGTCTCGAGGCAAACCATGCACTCGGTCATCGAATGATCGGGCGCGGGCGACGAGGACGCCGACATGTTGCCACTGCCGTCCATATTCTGGCCCCCACGAGACGCAGACGATGCCTCGTTCATCGACCCGAGGCTTTTATTGTTGGGCACGTTCTCGTCTTGTTCCTCCTCCTCCACCTCGTTGGTTTCATCCTCGTCGAAGCCGGTTAGCTCCAAATCCTCTGCCTCGTCGCGATTCCATCTCGCCGAACTCCAGTTGCTCACTAAGCTCGGAAAGAGGTCTAGAAACGGGCTCGAAACCGCGCGCGGGCTCTTCACCAGGTCGTAGGCAGCCCCGAAATTGTGATTCACCGTCGTGCTGTTGCTGTTCGACATCGAGTTCGACCCGGGAGCCGAGCCATGTTGACTCCCGGGAAGACCACTCCCGCCGCTCATGTAGCTCGCGTTCTGCGAGATGAGCAGCGTTGCGTCCTTCACCCAGTGCAGTCGCGGCATTTCCTTTTCCCCCAGCGCCTTCGAATGCGGCCGCAAAAAGAACGGCTTCTTCCGGTACTCACGCAGCAGTAAATTCGCCTGCCGCGGCGTGATTTCCGGTCGCAGCGCCATGAGGAGCAGATACTGCTTCGGGAATTGCCCGTGCAAAACTCTCGTGAAGTGGAAGACGTTGGTGCGCATGTTCATCCAGATGCAAAACTCGGACGGGGTCATCGAGGAGGGAACATTGCTGCACAGCAACACGATCGATTCCTTCGGCTTGCGGAACAAGCCGGGCGGGGGCGCCACCGTCCCGACCTTCTTCAGGATCAGGGCAGCTCCTGCATCAGCGGCGCTGGGGTCCTGGTTTTCGCTACTTTTCGAGCTCGTGGCGGAAGGGCAGATCTCGTAGGTGTCGTCGTCAACCCAGTCCTGGCACTTCAAGACGCCCTCGATCAGCACGATCGCAGGGTTTCCGGACCAATACTCAATCACCTCCGGATCCTCGACGATAGAACTTGTTATTGTTTCGCCTTTCGTCTGGTTCGACGCGTTCCGGAACAGAACGCCGCTCCCGAGAGTGGAGGACGATGAAGAAGGTGGAGGTGCACCAGGCCCTCCTGCCGCTGTTGTAGGCGGCGGCATCTTCCGAATCCCAATCCGATGGCTTCTGTCTATCACTTTCTGCGCATAAGCAAAAACAAAAATCGACTGTTCGGCCCCGCTAGTGCTGCAGCGTTAAACCAAGCCTCAAGGCTGGCTAGGCCCAGGATCTGTTGCGCACCACGCTTGCGGCAAGCGTAGGCATATCAGCACCAGGAGCAGCACCAGGAGGTCATCGTTTATAAAGCAATGCATGATCATCCTTGGTACTGGATGATTTTCTAGTGCGTTCAAAAAACCAGCCGAAAATGATCTGGATCGGAGATACTAAAGGCGAAGTCGAAGTGGAAGTTTACTTACTTCTACTTCATTAGTTCTAGCTCTAGTTGTGCGCACTCCTCTTCTGTGCCATCGTTAAGCTGTTACCGCGAAAAAAAAAAGCCAGGCGATTGACTGAGCTTGTCGCTGCCCCGCTGGTGGTCCTAGCATTTTTCAGAACGATTTCCATATTGCTTTCTACACCAGCCGGAAGAGAAGCGTGTCGAACCAATTGCAAACCAACGATGCCACAGCTTGGTGGTCTTCTTTTCTCGAACGAGGGAAGGATTTCTTTGACTTGCCAGGTGTGTAGTGGATGCAATCTGATTTACAGGATTTCATCCTCGTCGTGTGGTCTTCACGGATTTTTTTCCTTTTAAATTCAGGTCCAGCTGCAATCAGTATTGTACAGTGATCTCGAAGTGAAGTAGAAGAAGAAACTCAACAAGTGAAGAAAAACAACAAGTGTGAAGAAGATCGATGTGCGAATCGACGTCATGGATGCTAAAGACAGTAACGTAGTATACAGTGTTGGGAAGTGTGAATGCGACAAGATGTGACAAGGTGCAAGAATACGCCAAAAAGTTTGGTTATCAGACGGAAGCTCTGTCCTCAAAATGGTGCGACAAATGCGATCCTCAAGCAAGCACTTTAGTACAGTCTACAATGCGATCGATATGCCATGCAGCTACGAAATGAATGTAATACAAAAATGTTTTCAGGATGGAAGTGATAGCCTTCTTCACGAGTGATGACTTCTTCATGTGCCCAACCGGGGGCTATTCTACCACGGATGGTGTTTTCCGTCGTCCATGACCAGCGCGCTCACGTTCGCCGGAATCGCTGCTCCATGGACGAAACCGCCCTCCCGAACCGCTTTTGCCGCCACGACCGCTGGCGCACGCTTATCCGAGTAGTGGGTGCTGTTTGAGTTTTGATTGCAGCAAGTTTAGTGAATCAATGCGATGCTTTCAAAATCGACGGCAAAAGCGACAGCCTCGGGTACCCAGCTCCTCTACCCCGAATGCACTCAAAGTCTCCGTACCTTTCCGGCTTTTCTTGTTCTTTCTTCGCGGGATCTCGAGTACTCGGCGCTCTGCCTGCTCTGCCTCTTCCCTTCGCCCCTCTCCCACCCGCGACCGGCGACATCGCGTCGGGGTGCGGCGGCGCCCGCACCGCTCCCCCACTCTCCGCCGCAGCCCCTCCCGGATACCCCGCCAGCCCCAGCATGATGGGCACGCCGCCCGTGTCCTTCCTCACGACGTTCAGCTTCTTTGGCGGGCTCACCTTCGTCGTCATCACGCCCGTCGCCCCCACGCTCGCGCCCAGGTTTGGAACGGATTGTGATCCCGTAAGATTCAGCGTCTGCTGCGAACCGCTGTTTCCGCCGACTATGGGACCATGCTGGGACATGTAGTTGTAGGAATTCCCCAGGTAGTTGCTGTGCGCGCCTCCCGCGGACTGCTTCGACACGTTCGAGGACTGGTTTCCGTAGTAGCCGTAGCCTGCTACGTGTGTCTTCCGGCTGGCGTCGACCGATCCCTGCATGGGCTGGTTCGCGACGGAGACCACGACGCTCCGGTTCTCCAGCAGCGCGTTGTCCAGCGACTGGTTCAGGGAGTTGTACTGCCCCAAGTGGCTCACGCCGCCCACCTGCTCCAGCAGGGTCGGCGCATACGAGTTCTTGCGCGAGTTCTTTCGTGAGTCCCCTTGAAGATACCACGACTGCCGACTGATCGTGCCGCTGTTGGAGGTCCCCGTATTCCGCGTGCCCCCGGAGCCCCGGTTCGTGCCGTTGTGGTCCACGGAGGCGGCGCGCGTGCCCTTGCCGCTGTTGTTGCCAGAGTTGGGGCCGCCGGAGGAGTTCTTGTTCCCTCCACTGGCGGAATTCGTCGAGCTCAGGTCCTGCCGGTGGTAGATCGAGTACTGCTTCTGTCCGTTTTCAGGTCCGTTCTGCGAGTTTTGCGTCAGGGTCGAGGTCAGGCTCGCGTTGTTATGGTGCTTCGGCGACAGCTCGGACACCATCCCCGGTACGCCGCCGCGGTTGTACCCCTTCTGCCGACGGTCGCGGATCTTCTTTTCGCGGCTGTTCTCCCGCACCGACCGCATCGAGCTGTGCGTGTCCAGGCAGTAGTCGTCCAGGTGGTTCGACTTCGCGTTCGGCTCCGCAATCACGTCGAACAGCCGCTTTTGGTTGCGCTCGGGCACGCCCAGGTAGTGCTTCTTGTACAGCGGCGGCAGAGAAATGCTCTCCTTCACCTTCATCCCCGCGTGCGACGCGTACGGGTTCTCGTCCTCCTGCTTCCCCTTGCTGGACGTCTGGCCCAACAACCGATCCGCGGGGCCGGCCGGGCGGACGAACTCAACCGCATCGGGCACGACAGCTTCCGTCACCTTGAGGTCGGGAACGATCACGTCCCCGCGCGTCGGCTTCGCGAGCTCCGGCGGGTAGTCGCGGTTCTTCTTCCACCAGTAACCCTCCGCGTCCGAATACCGGGGGAAGGTGCGTTCTGGGATGCAGCGAGTTTTTTGGCTTCTTCCGATGGATACGACCTACTTATCAGCGCGATCTTCTGGGGGCTGCTGTCGATGCACATCTCAACAGCCTCAAAGTGAACCTACTCCTACAGGAAGGTGAACCATCGGCACGAAAGTACCATATTCTGCGAAGTAGGTCCGATCGTACTCGATCTTGTCCCTTCTTCGCTGTTCGAGGAGAACACTACGCGTCTTTGTGATGGGGCCGTCGCCCTTCCGGAAATCGTGGCACGCCTGCTCGTACATGGATTTCCTGGTGCGGGGCGTGATGCAATTTTCTTCGCCGTACTTCCGCTGCTCCACCAGGTCCTCCTTTAAACACCGCTTTCGAGCGGCCTTGATCGCCGAAATGGCGGCGATCTGCGGCTTGTCTTGGTACCTGTACATGGTGTTCCGTCCTCGATTGTTTGGAAATGGAATAGAAATTGAAGATTAACCTCTCTATATATGCGGAAGCAAAGAATCCCCATCGTGAGGGGGGTTAAGGGGGGGGTTTGA
>RXOD01004438.1:0-22349 GCA_005223375.1 Amoebophrya sp. AT5.2
GGGGGGGGGGGGGGGGGGGGGCGGTGCCCAGGGCGGTCGCGGTAGCTGAATGACAGCGGTCGCGGTGCTGAAAAATTCAATAAGTTACTGACTTTTAAAATTCAGAAGCTACAAGTTAACGTGATCGCAACCGCTGTGAAAATCATCACGTGATACGGTTTCCGCGTCACATCGTGATGTGGTTTGGGCGCTATACCATTATAGTGACATGGTTTGAGCGTCACACAACCAAGGAGATTCGTGCCGGTTTCAGGGTCATACGTTGACGCGCACGTGGACAGCCGTTAGTGGTTGAGTTAAACAAATTCTCGATAGAAACAATCATCGTTGAAGAAAGATGGCTCGCGAGCCAAAAAAAAATAAAAATTTTAATTTTGAAATTCACAGATCAGAAAGGCGGCACTCTCCGCTTTCAAAAGGAGCGATTCTTTTGCGCAGGTGATATGGTTTCACGTGTGATGTTTCGACACTTTCAAAGGCGATGGGTCTTAGACTAGGCGCATGGATTCGACGGGTGGCGTGGTTTCATCGATGCGATGGAGGGTCTCTCCCTAAACCCTAAAAAAGATTTCAATGTAGCCGTCACGCACTCACAACAGAAGCAAGATGGCATGGTGATCATGTTGGAGGCGTTGGGGCTTCGGTTGGACGGCCGGCACCACTCCGGACTCGATGACGCGCGAAACATCGCGAAAATCGTCCGCCATCTCCTCGAAAACTACGGTGAGCACGTCATCATCCCGACCACACTCTGCGGCGAGCGGCAGCTGGAACGAATTTACTTCTGAGCTGGTCGTAACTGACAGTAGTATAGGACTCACATAGCTTGCGGAGTTTCTGTAAGTAGTTTCATTCCAGGTGGGGGTTCGTTCACATTCTACGGTGTTGATAGCTGCTCTTTGTCTTTCATCTCTTTCCACGCGCTCTAGTCTACTCAGAGCACATTCTTCGTTCTTCGTTGTATTCGCTCCCATTAGCGGTAGCCGCACGACAGCCCCAGCACGGTACAACAAAGGCCATAATCTACACGACTGAAGTTTTCAATGAATGTCCATACTGTGATCAAATTATTTTAATTTGTTGCAGTAGCAGTTGTTCCTAGAGCTAGACAGCGTCCGTAGTCCACCAAGCAGAAGAAGCCATCGAAGCTCAGGCTCTTCGTTGTACTAGAAGCTCCAGGTCCTGGTGGTGCGCATTTTCTATACGTGATAGTTCGAACATGCCAAGGTCCGTGACTGAGGACGGCGACGGTTGAGCCGGCTCTCGATCTGGTGAATCGAATAGGAAATTGTGGTGGGCGTCGCAAGAAAAGGAACGAGCACGTAGCTAGTAGACTATTCGTAAATGCAACAACTGTTCAACTGGCCTACTTAAAGTTAGCGTTAAGCATTTACCTTTGCTTTGCCTTACATTTTTTCAGACGAGAACTTGATATTAGATCTCCCTAATACATGATGAAGTAGTTGCGTATCCACTTCTCACGAAGTGTTGCGCCAACAACTTCCAATACATTTCAAAACGAGTATGATAGGCGCACTGAATTTTCCACCGCGAAAATACAGCGGCGCCTGTCATAGATTTGTCGGAGGCACGGACTCCGGATACTTGAGTTAGTTTCAGCCGTACGAAAAAGATCGACTTCGTTGCACGAAAGCGAGGGGATGCATGTTCATGAAAAGGGGAGTGAGTCATGAACATGAAGCGGTGGGGGCGACGTAAAGAACTACACACCCGCCGCGCGATCGAAGCGCGATTTCAAGAGGGCGTATGGGTATGCGTGAGGTACTGGTACGGAGGTAGCTATACGCGAGGAAAAGCACCACGGACGGACGCCGTCGTTTGTCACTGACCCTTTGATTCTCTCGACCCGACTACAAGAAGGATAGCAGAATCTGCGTCAGGAGGTGCAGTAGTTCAGCTACAGCTTAACTTAAACAACTAGTACTATGCGACTTAGAGACATACGATTACGAAAGGGCGGGCTGCGCCGTAGGTCGGGCGGCCGACCTTGCGGTTTTCATGATCCCTTCTACTGACTGGTGTCCTCGACAAGAACCAATGCGGTTAGGATGAAATTTCTCGCGGCGAAGAATCAGGTTTTTAGAAACACAGTAATGCTAGGGCATCACAAGAGATACATGGCACGCTGATTCTATTCCGAAAATTATCTAACAGACTGTGTATCGTGGGGAAAAATGAATTGAAGACCAAAAAACAATATTCGCGTAGGAGTAGAGTCAGCATGCTGTGTATTGGTTGATGTCTTTTGTTATCTCATTACCGGGGCGCCAACGGCGGCCGGGCTCTTCGAAGACCTGGGCCGTCGGCGTTTCTTTGAAGACGCACGTAGATCAGCACCAAAATCAAAAACTCAGATTCCACCTAGAAAGATGCTTACGCCTTCAAGTTGAACATCTTCCTCTTCCTTCTCCTTGCTCCTTTCACCAAAGAATTAAGTTTCGGCCGCCTTTGTCGTGACCGGTGGTCGACATACAACTTGACGCAGTATCGTAGATTATTTCATTTTCACGGCAAGAATTAGTATCACGCGATCATCGGAAGCCTGGTGGTCCCACAAGAAGAGGTCCACTGGCGGACCACATGGACACTCTGGTGTGGTGCAACCAGCACCGTAGAAGTAGAAGAAACGCGCGCCACGCAAACTGGTGTTAGGGAAGTATACTTCGACGTGGTCGTGGATCTCTTGCTCAGGAGGACCGAAATGCAATGTAGTTTCTTGTTTGGATGAACAAGCCGGGGTGAAAAAGAGACTGAAGGCCACTGCCGTACAGTGCTGGGCGGAGAGGAAGCGATCGCTTCGGATCGCTGCAACTCCTGGTGGTAACGGGAGATAAATAGCAGTATCTATACGGTGTTGTTCTTGTTCTGCAAGATTTGGAGCAGGTCTTCGGTTCCTGCTCATTGTCATCTTATGTAGGAACAGGCCGTCGCTGCTGGTTGCTGACAGTGGAGCCGTGGAGTAGTTTTTTGTGTGAGGAACAAGAAGCGCTCAAGTTGGTTTGATCAGGTTGTCGGTGTCGCTGTTTGATCAGGCGAGCTTCGTAAGCAGGGGACATTTTTTTGCAACTCCCTGTCCCTCGCTCTTCCATTAGATGCCGTTGCCGTTCTGGTAAATGTAAAACCAGAAGACCCGCTCGCGTGTCTCCCGACCCCCTACGGCTAAGGCCAAAGGCGAGCTAAGCCGGCACTTCTACAACTACACTTGCTTTTTCTTTTCGAGTAACTAGCTAGTACTTACCTGCCAGCAGTCCTTTCCTAGTACTTACCTGCCAATCCAGGACACGGGCCTATGGTACAATATACTTCTTCTGCTTCTTCTTCTTGTTTACCAGCAAACTCAATCAATTTTTAATCGGTGGGGTAGCTCTCTGTCTCTCTGTCATCGATCACAGACACTGATAGATTCATTGTGTGTCTGTCTGTGCTTGAGCTGTGCCTCCTTGTCACGACGGACGAGTCCCAACTGTCGTCCCCGCCGATGTGTATTTGCTTGCTGTTGGTTAGGCCAGATGACCCGGATTTTCCGTTCGTTTGCGTGCACAACCGGGATGAGGAAACCGACCGGCCCTTCTCCGGCTGCCAAATCCATGATTTCGACGGTACGGAAATACTCTGCAGCCGCGACTTACGGGCGGGGGGCATGGTCACGGGGCTCGCTCCTAACACAGGAAATTTTGCGGTCCTCACGAACTGCAGGATCAGGCCAGACTTCAGAGAAGCCGGGCAGAATTCCTCTATGTCGTCGGAGGTTCTTCCTGCATTGGTGGTGGCATCGGGAGAGGACCCGCCGCGCAAGAAAATGCGGACAGAACGAAGTGATGCAGGCGAGTGGCGGCGAGCTAGTTGTTCTAGCACAGAGAATCACCTCCAACGCCACACGCTCCGCAACGACCAGGAGCAGGAGGGGCAACAGGACGATGAAGAAGAACATCTCAAAGAACTCAACCATTACCATAACCCGTACTATGCGAAGAGCCGCGGCCGACTCGTACAAGACCTGGTAGTGCAGAATCCGGATCTGCCGCAGGCGACGGCGCTCCTTGAGAATGGGAAGTCGAAGTCCTTGCTGGTAGACAACGGACGTCGAGACGCGCGCGCTGCGTTCGCGCCCTGTCATGCGTGCTGGGGAAATATCTTCGGGCTGGAAGAGCAAGCCGACGGGGGCCACGCATTAAAATGGCTTTCCAACCGCGGCCGCTGCGGCATCGACGCCGGCGTCGTCCCACGCGATGAATTGTTGGTTTTCAGCAACGGCCCTGAGAGAGTGCCGGATCACTACGCACGAAGCGCCTCACACCCAAAATGCGACGTGCTGCGGCAACGGATTGAGGAAAATCTAAATTTATGGGGGCAGAAGAGAATTGGCCGGGGGGAAGAAAACGCCGTCGTGGAGGGGTGCAACGTTCATACCAGAGGACGGGAAATCCTGCGCGACATGCTTGCGCGCGAGTTTTCGACGTCAGAGGAAGTTTTTTTGCAACCCGGAAACAACTCCGCAGCCGCCGCTCCAGCGGAAGGGGCAAGTTCAAATCAGAAACCGACGTACTCACCCCTGCCACACGATATTGAGCAAACCCTGTGTCAGACGATCTGCCTAGATGCGCCGGTTCCAGACATGCTCGCCAAACTCGGAGTGTCGTTCATGACGGTGAGCCAAACGGTTTACATCTCAGACAGGCGGGAGAAAGCAGTGTTCTGCTACTTCCGAACAAGGAAGTCTGTACGACCTGCTTCTCCTTCTCCTGCTGCGGGCGCGGGGAAGGATGTAGACGCAGTGGCAGTCGTAGAGAAATCTAAAGATGAGAAGCAGGAGAACGCGCTTCAGGGATCTACTTCCGGATCGGGCGGGGCGACGCCAATACCTTGGGAAGACGGATGGGAAGTTCACAGAATCCCGTGGAGAGCGCCCGGGGACGAGATACTCGGGAGTTGATCGTGTTCCTGCGACTGCGACTGAGCTGCAACTACGCAGGTGAGGTCCTGCTGAAATAGACGCCGCCCGGACAACACCACTCTTAACCAGCATCTGTTGCGGTCGGGGTCGCGGCGGTGCCGGAAATCTAAAAAATATTTTTGAAAATAAATCTACATGGCACTGTGTGTTGAGCGTCATCGCCCAAAGCAAAGAAAGAAGAAGCGATACTGGCGCCGCCACTGTCGCGGCTCTACATGTACGCGCCAGAAGAAGTTGGGTCTACTTCTCCACGCCGGAGGCACGATTGAAACTATCTGCCGTAGCCGTTGCATCCGCGAGTATGACCCAGTAGATCCAAGTATTGCTTGATTACGATTGATCCGATAAGACTATCCTTGTTTATGTCGTGAAAAGATCATCGATCGAATCGTGACGCTTCAGACGATCATCGTGTCGAGGATCTAAAACCACATGCTCAGTCAGAATCGGTGGGGTCCTGCTGATCTTGTTTCACTCGGTCCGCCTATTGTTATGCAACGCCTCTCGGCGACCGTGAAAATGGATCTCAGATCTAAATGTGATCCCTCTTGAAGTACACGCTGCCTAGATTTAAAGCATCAATAAAAGCGAAGTTTAGCTCGTCCGCGCGCTAGTGTTTCGTAGCTTCACTGCCAATCCTCGACCACACACACTCACGTCGGAGCTACCTAAACCCCAATTTCTCATCACCACTTCCACACAGGGGAACATAATCGTATTTTTACGGTTATATTCGGGATTCGGTTCCTAGCTATCGAGGTACTGTCGTAGCACACCCAACGCATCACAATGGCCGAGCGCTTCCTCATCGGTGAGACCGTGGCGCCCACTGGCGTGCACGTGCCGGAGTCTCTGACCAAGAAGATCGAGCGCAATGCCGCGCTGCTCAAGCAGAAATCCGCCGCGCTGGCCGAGATCAAGAAGGCCAACAAGGTGAAGCGCCACGACCTCAAGATGCGCGCCGCCAAGTATGAGAAGGAGTACCGCAAGGACAAGGCCCAGCTCGTCGCCCAGCGTCGCCTGGCCAAGGCCACTGGTATCTTGTTTACTGAGGATTTAGAGTGGTCTTGGAGGTGCAAAGATTTGCATGATTAATAGTGCTTCGTCAATCAGAAGCACCTTCCTCGGCGTAGGCGTAAGGGTGAGCGCGAGGGTGAAATCAAAAATGAGCAGCAACATAAACTCACAGTGTGCGACCAGCACTAGAAAACTCACATTCAGAACTACCGACTCCAGTGGCATTCAAGCATTGACTTCTCTCAGCCCTATCGATCCCGAACTAAGGACCCAGGACGAGGAATGCAATGGTTCGTACCCCGTACCTGCGGTGTAGTCGCACATGAAAGAGAGTGGGTCAGAAGTTACAGCTTTGCCACTTCACAACAGGCAACTTCTTCGTCGAGCCGGAGGCGAAGATGATGATGATTATCCGCATCACGGGTATCAACAAGATGGCTCCGAAGCCCCGCAAGATCTTCAAGCTGCTGCGCCTGGACCAGCTGCACAAGGTAGTTTTCGCCTTAAGTAGCTTATGTACTGTTTTACGTGGACCCCGTTACTCCATGCGAGGGTCTAAGGCAGTCGGTTATAGGATCGTGATGTTTGGTGGACGTGGAGTGCGCAACTATGTCGTGCTATATTCAAATTGTGACCAATACACAGGCCGTGTTCGTGAAAGTGACGAAGCCGATGGTGAACATGATCAAGTGCATCATGCCGTACATCATCTGCGGGTACCCGAACCTCAAGACCGTGAAGTCCCTCGTGCTGAAGAAGGGGTTCGCGCGCGTCAACAAGCAGCGCATTCCGATCCAGGACAACGACGTCATCTCCAAGGAGCTCGGCCAGTACGGCATCCACGGTGTGGATGACCTGGTGCACGAAATCGTGAAGGTCGGCCCGAACTTCAAGCAGGCCAACGCGTTCCTGTGGGCGTTCAAACTCAGCTCCCCGAACGGCGGATTCGTCCTCAAGAAGCACGGCTTCCACGAGCCGAAGGGCGGAGACTGGGGTAACCGGGAAGAAATGATCAACGAACTCGTGCGCCGCATGATGTAAGTTGACACTCATTCGGATAGATGCTGCTGGGAGAAAACTTCCACGTGGAGACTGGCTGGTATGAAGACCTATGAGACGGAAGATGGTGCTTGTACCTGAGCGATGTGTTGACGGGACAGAAGACTCACCTATTGGCTCATGGAGACCGATGGCGCTGTTAGAGTGCGGGTCTTCGCAATGGAAGAACTTCTCTGGCATCCGTCGTGCTGCTGAGACAAAAGAACGGACCTAGACGTGCTGCCTGTGCTATGAGAACCGGAATCTAGTAGAATCCTGAAAAAAACTTGTGGCTCGGCCGCTTCCGCTTTCGTCGGGGAAGGCGGACCCATTTTCGCGGCGGGAGTGCATATTGGATCGATTTTGCGCTCTCTTGATGAGCGAACACGAGAGAAACCTTCCATCGTGAGCGACAAGTGTGAGTCAGAGTGAGAGCGAAATGAGAATGCTATCAGAAAAATCGTGATGACTAAGTAGACTAGAACTTGAAGTAAGACTAAGACACAAATAAATTAATATAAGTACTCCTAGTCCTACAAAATCAAAATCAATTTCAATGCAAGAGCCTCCGAATAAAGGAAGCAGGGAACGAGGAAGCGTCAGGGTTCGAAACCACGAAGACGAAGACAGAAACTACAATACATAGACACAATGCCGCAGCTGCAACTGCAGACAAGCCGCCTGGTCTCGATCAAAACGATCGCGATGTTCTTGTTGCCGTTGCGTGTTAGAACAGCAGGCGAGAAGAAGATGAAGCCCCTGCGCGACCAGCTCGACAAGGCGATGATATACGCGGCTACTACGGCGGGGGACTTCCGACCGGTCCGCCAGGGGAATACCGAGATTTTGCCACAGGCCGGATCTTGGGCCTATATATAAGTTCTACGCGGAGCCTCGCAAGAAAACTGGAAGACCTAACCTGGAGGGCGTCGATGAAGAGAACAAGAATGAAGCTGAATCTGAAGAGGAAGTAAAAAAGAAGAACAAGAAACGAGAAAAATTTATAAGCAACGGAAGTTCCATTCGACCCCGAAGATCGGCTCCCATTTGGCCCCTTGATCCCCTCCCATCGGGGTTCGGCCGGGTGGATTCGGGTAAGGCGGTCGACTCGGACTCATTGACAATTCATTGCGCTCCAGTCGCCAGCACGTGACGTCTTTGACGCAACGCTGTTGCGATCAGCTCAGGCACGGCACTGTGGCGCTGCTTCGCCTTTCGTTCGTCTATGTATTCTTTTTGTCGCGTGGCCTGGCCACGGATTGGGAAAAAAAAAAAAACTGCTTTTTGCAGCGACCAGGGTTGGTTGCGGCTCCGGCCCACCTTCCCACCTTCGGGGTGGTCCCCGACCCATCGTGTGCTGTCTCGGCAGCTGGACCGGAGTTGGGTTGAGGTCTCGGCTCCCCTTCTCGCATCCGGGCTTGGTCCCCGACCCATCTCTTTCTTGTGTGAGTGCGAGACTTGTCTCGCGCAGGCTTGCCTGCTGAGGATTGGAAATAAAACGGGCGATCGAACCTTGCGGCGGGTGGGATCTTCGATCTCTCCCAATGTAGGGGGCCAAGTGTCCGGAGGTAGCGTGTTTGAGGCTCTTGGTGCTCCTGATCCGCTTGCGGTGCGGTCACCTTTGACACCCTCATCGCCTCTGTATTCTCGTACGGAGCCGCTGCGGCGGATGCCAAAACCATGTTTTTCTATGTATCGAAGAAAGTAAGTCGTCGTCTTGAGATGATCTCATCTATCGAGGAGTTCCTGTGGTCGAGCATGGCAGCCGAGACACACACACAATCACAAAGTCGAGTTAAATTCAATCAATTCACATACGAACTACATATCAATAACAAACACGTACCCATTCGTTGTTCCCATACATTTTTAGATACGATTCACCTGTTGCTGTTCCGGTGAATATCCTCCTGTTAGTTGAGTTTTTGCATTCTGATAGTTAGATTCTCCCCGCCATGATAAGTACTTTGTTTTGAAGGCAACGCAATTTGCTGCAGCGGCCGGCGCCTCGGGTTTCGCCTGTGAAGGGTTGAGGTTGACCGTGTCACCTCGCGAACAACAATTGTCTCGCTCAAGGACGAGGAATAGGACAACGAACAAGAAGAATTCAATTTCGAATAAGTAGTTAGAAAAAAGACGAGTGTCACAGTGCATGTCGAGTGTCACAGTGCATGTCATCGTCATGTGCAGCAACTTCTGGATTGTTTTCGTCGCGATCCGTCCCCGAGGGCCGCGAAAGTAGCGATCTCTCCTCCTCCAAATGGAAACAAACGCGTTCCCTGAGTATTGATGTGCTGAGCGTCCACGTGTGCCGTGATATCAGTGTTGACGAACTTGCTTCTGAAGCAGCTCAATCCAGGATTAGTAAATGCTGTACAGGTGGTGGTGGTCGTGTACTTTGTTCACTTTCCAATTGTGTAGTCTGAGTAGATTCGTACACCTCAGTCATTTATTAAGTGCGTAGTTGTATTACCACGCGGAGGTGGAACGCAAAAACAAAATAAATGGGTAGGGAAGCTATACCCAGACTGATTGGGCTTCACACATTTATTGAGTTTGCACTTGCTTCATGATGGGAACGGGAACATCTTCACAAGCGCGAAGTTAGTAATGCCAGGAAGGACCACTACTAGTCCTGGACTAGGACCACGACATGAACCTGTCAACACGCAATGCGGACGCGCACCGGACGGAAGATTTGGTCGTTCTGGATGGCGAGCAGCTTTTTGAGGTGGACGAGGGTGATTTCGTCGATGTGGACGACGAGGCCGGGCGATTGTTCGAGGAGGATGCCTTCGATTTCGCCCTCGACGATGCAGACTGCGCAGGCGCTTGGGGGACTACCGACGCGGACGTGGCGTATATATAACTTTCATTTGATGTAGATGTAGTTGATGAAGCACTTCTCTGTCTGCAACACCGATTTCGATTTCTTGAGTGATCGTCTCGTAATGACCAGAACACTACACCATGGATATGATCTTTGCAGTTGCAGAATGAGAGTTCTATACTTACACTTCCTCGCTCTACCTCTAGGTTTAGGTATAGATACCTTCAATGACTCATTGAATTCGAAACAATTGGTGCAGGTTCCGCTGCCTCCCGGACGTGATGGCGGATGAGCTGTCCACGAAGGTTTGTCGCACGACGGATTCTGCGCATCCGGGGGGCCGTCGAGTCGACCTCCCGTTTCGCGGGGAGGACATTTTGATTTTTCTCCAGCCATCAAAATCAAATCGCGACGCCTTCCTCACCGGCTGGTACCAGGCCCGCGTAGTAGAGCTCTCGGATTCCCTGCTCACCGTCAGCTGGGCCAATCCGGAGCTCGATCGGGGGGAGAAGCTGAGTCTGGAGAAATTGCTATGGCACTCCGTTCCGCGCGTGCCGAAAGCGACCGCGAAAGACGTGCGTCGGTGGCAGCGAAGTCGCACGACGACGACACCGCCGCGACTGGATGCCTCCATCGCTAGCCGAGAAAATCAGGCTGGTGAAGATGAAGCGATGTCTCCTGCTCCTGTGCTACGTGGCGCTGCGGAGTCAGGAAAGGGCGCTGCGAGGATATCATCGGACTCGGATGACGTTTTGCTGCAACATGATGGCGACGCAGAGGAGATTCTGTACCGATTTCAGCGCGCACTGGTGACTTTCGACGCGCGGCTAGATCGCCGGCACGCCTCGTTCGTCGTCCACTCTTCTAGTTCGGGACAGCATGAAGATACCGGCGGCGACATGTCTCCGGCGCGCAAGAAGCCAGGGGCACTGCCACTGCCCGGAAAAATCCAGGCGGATGCGGAGCAGCAAGAGCAGCAAGAGGACGATCTCCTGGCAGACGAGCAGAAGGCTCCCGCCAGGAAGAAGGGGCGCGCTCCTGACGAGGTCAAAGTAAATGTAAAAACGAGCAGCAAGAAAGGGGCAGATAACAGCAGCGGCAAATGCAAATCCCCCCCGTCCACCAGGACCACCGGAGGCAAGCCGCCGTCGATGAAGGTACGCACGAAAATAACGGCTAAGGCCGCTGCTCCTGCTCCTGTGGCCGTTCCCGACGTCGACGACAAGAACAAGGCAGGATCTTCATCCGCAGGACGAGAGCTAGACGGCAAGCGACTGAAGCTGAACGAAGCCGTGGACGAGCATGTGGATCTCGAGTTCGCGAACCAACCACCGCCGTACGGGGATGGGGAGGATCACGAGCTCGAACGCGTGCGCGGTGCGAAACACTGCGCCTGGTTTGGCGTGAATCCAGACTACACCGTCACCGCGCCCCCCACCAGACTACAACCGGGCGCGCTTGCGCGGGACTGGGCGTACCGTCGGCGCGTGGTGGCACCCCTCTTCAGCGGGGACGAGTTCGCCAGCCACCTTTACGCGCATCGGTTCTGGCGGCAAATGGCCCAGCGACTGTACGACGACAGCCTGCCCGCGGCGAACTGCCTCGACGACTACCTGGTCGAGCAGGTGAAGCTGCGCTACTTCCTGCAGATGCATACTTCGGACGGGGAATTCTGGACCGCACTGCGGGAGAGCATCGTCCCAGACCCTACACGAACAAAGCGCGTGCGGGTGACGCACCAGGAGGCCGTGATTGTAGAGGCGCGGCGAGAGCGGGACGAAATCATGACTGACCGCCAAGTGTCCGAAGAGGTAGCTGGGGATCATTCTCCAACGCCAAGAATGATCCCCAGCTACCTCTTCGGACAAAACTACATCCCGCCACGACAGCCGGTTGAGATGAAAACTGCAGCGCAAAACGACGTAGAGCAGAAGCAGGACGAGCACCACTGCGACGCAACTGAGCCGAAACCTCCGAACAGACTCAAACGCAAACCGCCTCTGTGGACGACAGTACCGGCGCCGCGCGACGCAGTGGGGGAAGTAGAGAGCAATCTGCCGCGGGCTACGGCTACTGGCTGCAGTGGTCTCTCCGCAAAAAAACAAAAAAGTAGCGCCGCGGAAACCGCGACGAGCTCCATGACGGCCGAAGCCGTTAGTAAAACTGCGGGGAAGAAAAAGAATATATCATCCTCGGCGGGAACTACTACGGAGGCATCTGGTCCGTCTTCAACAAGCAGAAGTTCCAGTTTGAAGAGCTGCACCTTGCTGACCGGCACGGTTGGGACCTGCGTCTTGGATGACAATGAAGAAAGCGCAAAAGAAGTCAGTACAGAGCTCCAGCTCGGCGTCGGCACAGAGATAACCACACACGGCTGGCGGCTGGATCCAGAGTTCGTCAAGAAGTGGGAAGTCCCGTTTGCGCTTCAGGAAACTGTATCGAGAATATTTGACGAGCACGATCCAGCGCAAGTTTTTTTCTACCCCCAGGGAGTCTACTCGGCACCCAGTCGGCTCCTCGGGAACAACGGGAACGTTAACACAGCAACAGATCCCGCCGCTTCTGTAAGCACGTCTTCAGCCAAGAAGACAAAAGAAAGGGCCGCGCCGGCTGCTGCGTCGAAAGCAATGCCATCCTCGAAGAAGGCTGCGCCTGCGTCTTCCACCTCCCCGGGGCGAAGACAAAGTCAACCAGAGCAAGATAAAGGAGACGCATTTCCACCTGAGCTGCCTCCTGCCGGATATGGTCTGTATTCGCTTTCCCTCCGCGTGCCGATGGAGGTGTTGGGCGACTTTCGCGGAAAATGCACCGCCGTGGCTACGTTCGAAAAATCAAAACATGTCGAGTTCGCCGAGAAATACGCCATGACGTTTCAGAACGCCGCCACCCGTGTCATGGTCGATCCCTGCTTCGGAACGGACTTCTTCGATCGGAGGCTCGCGCCCTTCGCCGTGATGAACGAGCCTCCGGAAGGCGTGTACGCGAACTGTGAG
The DNA here is from genome assembly GCA_005223375.1 of Amoebophrya sp. AT5.2. Lineage (NCBI taxonomy): Eukaryota > Dinophyceae > Syndiniales > Amoebophryaceae > Amoebophrya > Amoebophrya sp. AT5.2. Next base: position 12,854 of record RXOD01004438.1, read on the forward strand.
GTACTTGTTGTTTCGTACGTTCATTAATTTCCGCTGCTGGGGAGGAGCATCTTTTCTTCTGCGACATCAACGACTATCTACGATTTCGACATCGTCGATGAATTTAAGAGAAGAAGAAGATTTCTATTTTCTGAGTGAGTTATTTGAGTTTGTTCACCAGACGAGACCAACATAACCATATAGCTATCGTCACCTCTACTATAGGTGGTTTCTAAGTTTGCGGCCGACGAGTCCGCCACGGAGCCTTGGTTGCGATCCGTGCTGCGAGTGTACGCGAACCTGCCCATCCTTCCTCGCGACGAGCTGTTCATTCACTACGGGGCCGACTTTGACCGCGACTACGCTGTCGGCTTTCCCTCGCCGCTGTTTTTCCACGACCTGCGGTGGGCCGACGGAGTGAGCGACCTGACGAAGCAGGCGCTGCTTTGCCCAAAGCCGTACAGCGTGGTGGAGTGGAAGCGAAAGACGGGCCTCGCGGTGCGGCGAGACCGACTGCCGCCCCAGTTGCCTCGGGTGACCGAGATCCGGTTGTCGCGACCCTTTCGTGAGCGCTTTGGCCGCAAGCAGATCCGGAGGTGGGTGGCGCAGCCCCGCTTTTTCAAAAAGCGCAAAAATTCCTTGCTCTTCAGTTGTACTTCTAGGTCGAGACACCCGGTGGAGACCTTGTCGTCCGTGGTAGGAGCGGGCCGAACCGGTACAACCGGTGTACGGGACAACGAACGCGGGCCCGGCAAGCCGCCACTGTCGGAAGCTGTGGCCTCGTCGCGGCTGCCGCGGAGCTACGTATCCGAGCCAAAGTTCGAGACCAACGTCCTGGTTTCGGAGCTGCGACGGCAGACGGGGGATTCCCTCGTCGAGATCCTGGAAGGTAGCGGTATATTGGCAAGGCGGGGGGCGCCAACGCCATCAGCAGGCGGAGGGACCGCAGGAGGAGGTGTGCAGCCGATGCAAGAGGAACAGCGAACAGGCGGTCGGCGAGCAGATGAGCAGGGCGCAGCCGCACCAGGCAGCGCGGGAGGAACAGCCCCCGGTCGTGGGGTGTTGCAGTTAGCGGCTGGCGCGGCTTCGGCACCACCCGCACCTCCGCCACAAGAACCTGCTGCTGCTCAATATCATCAACAGTACCCTCAAGCGCCGCAGATGGCGTTGCAGGCCTACTACGTCCCGCAACTGGACCCCACCACGGGGCAAACAGTCACGCACATGCACTACGCATACGTTCCCATCGGAGCGGGAGCTGCTCTGCAGCAGCAGCAAGCCCAAGGCCAAGCCCAGCAGATGGAAATGCCACACGCAATGGTCCAGCAGCCGCCGGCTCTAGCTGTAGTAGGTGGAGGTGCCCCCGCGTTTGGAGGTTCCGCCGAGTTTTTGCCCGAAGGGCGGAGCGCGGCGTCACCGGAGGATCACTTTATATCCGGCGATGCGTCGCGCCGGCTTTCGGGGACCCCCGGAGGAAGCGCAGGGTGAGTTGTCGCAGCTGCCTGCAGCAGCCAAGACGAAAAATCCGCTGACGAAACGCCACACAAATGAGCTGCAGACATTTTTCAGTCCATGAAATAAAGATAGACAAAAACCACGCGCTCGCCAAGCGCGTATTATAGTTGGACCAAACGGAGGCAGGTCCACGTCCAGGTAGTCTCCGGTAAAAATATCTCTGGAAGACGGAGTAGGAGAGGGACGAAGTAGTCGAAGACCACCTCGTCGTGTACATCTACTTCCTTGATTGTCGTGTGTTCTCCTTCCCACGTGGAGAGTTCAAGTTCAACTGTGTTCATGTTTTCCTCCTCCGTAAATCACACCCATCGACGTCCATGACCGTTCACCTTCCTAATCCTAAGTGACTATATCTATACAGAAGTACTTACGTAACTTGCTTCCACTTCGCGTTCGCCTCTTCCAGAAATGAAAAATGTTTTCACGGATCATATCAGGTCCCTGAAGAAGTACGACACAATGAATCTATGATGTCATGCTTCATGTAGTTCGTCCTGTTGGTACTGATCCTACTTCCATAAATTCTGCGTTTTGTTCTTGTCCCAGCGGTCCGTGACATAAGATCTGAAACAAGGGCAGAATGAATGTCCTGCTGCGGCTCTGGTATTCGAGGTCCGATCGTTGCCGTCGAATCCTTGTCGATCGCTGCGCTCCAGGAGAGCGAGAGCCATTGCCGCAGACCGAAGGACGCCTAAGCGTATGCGTGAAGGTAGATCTATGACACGCCTGCTGTTCCTGGTACTGCATGTGCAGCTCTTGTTACGATGCAGGTTTACAGCTGCTCCTGAACATGACGACGAGCTTTTTGACGTCAACGTATAGAAAGTACCAAGCTGAACCTGAAGCTCCTTGGAAAAGGAATTAATTTATTATATGATCTTTTTCTCGCAGTCGCATCTAAGAAAATTTTTGTTGTTATCGATTGGCAAGCAAGCTAGATAGAAGAACAAGAACTCGCGCCCGGCTCTTGAGCCGGTGGACGTTCGTAAGTATCACTGTGTGTTGATATCGAGACGACCGCGGACTCTTCAAGAACAAATCTAATCAACGCAAAAGCAAATGCTTTTATTTTAGTACAGAACAATCGGCCACACATGACCACAACGACGTCGATAACGTCGAGCTTTCGTCTTGTCCTTGCGTCCTCCTCGGTCGAAGCGGCTAGCGCTAGTACCTCCTCGAGCAGCAGAACCAGAAAGAGAAGCTGAAGCTGCAGGTTGGTCTCGTTCTAGCACGCGAAAGCTTAAGCTGCCGGCGCCGCTCCGGCTGCGGACAGTCGGGGCGGGACGGAACGGGAAACACAAACACACTCCAGGTTTCCCTGTGCATCCCGACCTGCCAGCATCATGGCGTGACGCTTGATCTTGATCGCGCCATGCATGAGAAAAATTCTTCAAGATGGACATGGACAAATCTCTTGATGAGCTGATCGACAGCGGGAGGAACACAAAGTCTGGAGTTGTGCTGCGTCCAGCGCACGAGAGCGGTACGTGGACCCACGCCGCGAACTCGCAGCAGCATGGGGGCGGTGGCGGTTACCATCAGCATGGCAAAGGGACGAAAGGCAAGCAGCAGACGCAGACGTGGAACAACCTCCATGCAGGAGCAAGTGGAGGTCAGCACCAGAACCACTATCATGGCAAGGGCGGTGCTGGAGGCGGGGCGGGTAATTGGAACAACGGCTCTCCGCCGCATCATTCAGCAGGAGGACCAGGACGCGGGGCCGGCTGGAACGCGGCCCCGCAAGTAGGCAGCGGGTGGAGCAACCTGCAACAAGCCGTCGAGCAGCCGTGGCACCATGGTGGAAAGGGGCAGCAGGGTAAAGGCGCCCCTCAGAACTGGAATTATGCGGCGCACCACGGAGCCGGACCGCCGCACCATGGCAATTATAAAGGTAGGCATGTTAATCTCAATGACTCATTGTTTTTGATGTTCTTGTAGACCTCCACCACGCCTGGTGGGCTGGCACCCGAACACGAACCAACTATTTTCATGATACGTAAGTAAACGAATCGTCGTGGTCACGAGGATTCGCGCGCAACTTCTCCAGGTGGTGCCGATGGACACTGGCCGGGCGGGTCTCCACCTCGTCCCCATCATCTTCAGCAGGGTCCACCAGGAGGCGCTGGAGCTGGACAGATGGGAGTCATTCGGGCGTTCGACAAGCCGCGACGCGGCTTCGGCACCGGATTGCTGGGCGGGAGACGTGTGCAAGAGAGGAAGGCGGCGCGATCAACCCAGGTCTTCTTCCAGAAAACGGGTGATCTCTGCGTCAAACTGTATAACTATTTGAAATGCGGGGATATTATAGATACCTTTACTTAGGTTCGTTGAGAAGTACGGTCTATAAGCGAAGTCAACGCGCGCACCACCTTAATTGTTGACTCAGGCTGAGGTTAGCACCGAAGCACCGCAGCCGTCAACATATAACTTGCACTGTTGAAAGAAGAAACCGAGGCGAAAGAAGATTGTTGAAAGACTGCTGTACCTAGGCGAGGTGGCGTGCTGTAATTTTTTTAAGGAAAATCAAAACTAATCCTTCTTGGCTCGACTTCGATGATCTCGTTGTATACTTGCATCGCGACGGACGAGGACATCAACTATCGTCCGACGCCGCTCCCATTCCCAGGTACGACACAGAAGTGTGCAGTTTCAAGAAGCCAAGCCCGAAAGAGAAGCGCGGGCCAGTGATTCAATTGAACTCGGGCGGTTTTCATACGGCAGAGACGCGCTTCATCATCAGTGAATGTACATTGATTCATATCTAAAAATCTTAGACTACAGAGTTTCACTTTAGTTTCTCTTCTGTTTTTCTCAGCCTGAGGGTATCTAAGTAACCCTGCTAGATCCAGTTCCAGAACCAGACCCACGTCCAGTTCGAGTTCGTTTGTGTTGTACTGCATAAAACTAAAAGGTAAACGTAAACGTAAAGGATGCATCTATAGTACTAGTAACTGTGAGCACAGAAAGGGGACTGACGCTGTAGCGGAACAACTCAATCGCAACATGATCGCTCGGAAACCATCGCACCAGGTCTTGCTCTTGTCGATTTCTCCATCCGCGAGAAGCACTCTGGAGTGAACCTCCAGGCTAATCCGAACCCTACGTCGAAGCGGTTGTCACTGACTGCGAACAAGAATAGAGCCGCCTCGTCCACCGACCTTGCTGCGACGGATGGCGGCGGAACACCCAGTGGTCCTGCAACGCAATCGCAAGCTGGGACTATTAAGGTTCAGGGGTCGTCGGGGGAAGTCGACGACGCAGCCGCAACGGGAGCTGGTGACGGCGAAGAGGACCTCCAGTTGTCCTCCTCGAACGGCGATGGGGCTTTCGACGAAGACGCGGTCGTCGTAGCGGTGCCAATGAAAAAGCGAAAGCGGGCCGCCAGTGATGAAGAGGGCCACGATGACCTCGATTTCGCAGACGAGGAGCTGGAGCACGTTGAGGACGAGGAGCTCGGGCCAGACGGGGGGGAGAGCGTGCGCAAGACAAATTCTAACGTAGAATCTTTTGACGGGGCGGGTGGAGCGGGAGACGAAGAACCCATTGCGTCGAGCACCATGAAAACGGGCACTGGATCTGCAGATGTTTTGGCACCCCCCACCGCTGACGGCATGACTGCGGCCCTTCCTGCGAGCGGGGGCCAGACGGGCGGCGAAGAAAAGGCCGCACGAACTGCCTTTCTGAAGGAGAAGCTGGCACTGAAACGGAAGGCGGAGGCGGATCGATTGCAGAAGCACAATACTACGGTTAAAGGGACCACCACTTCTTCCACATCAACTGGTGAGCAGCCCATAAAATCTTCAGAAACTACTTCTTCGACCTCCGCCGCAAACGGGAACGGGAAGAAAGTCGAGGTAGTAGTGGCATCGTCAAATAAAGTGACGCTGGCGAGCTCGAAAAAAGGAGAGCCCCGAAAGTTTGCTCCGTGGATCGTCACCGGCAAGTCCGCGGCAGGCGAGATTTTCGAGCTGGATTTCTACGATGGAATCGTACTGAACTATATTTGTTTCTTTGCTTCTAATGAATGAAGAGACAGAGAGTGCTTTTTTATATAGCAAGCGAAAGCAGAAGCACTCGTCAAGGAGTCGTCGTATGCGTCTTAGTTTGTCGGTCCGTCTAATAAAGATTTTGATTCAACTGCGCACCGTAACTGTAGACCAGGGGGCGGAGGTTAGCACCGAGCCACATAATCGTCAACAATATAGCTATAGCAAGCGAAAAAAAATATAAAAAAGTGAAATTTATTTATCACAGGAGATCGCTCTGCCCATGAGTTTTGTTCCGTTGGGGGAGTTCCGCAACAGTCTCGGATCCAGATTCGCGATGCTCGCGGGTGGCGATCCGACGGCGTTCCACGCAAGCCAGGCTCCCGTGATCGTGCACCAACGTGCTGGGCCGCTCGGGGGACCACCCCCTGCCGGAGCTCCCCCGCGAGGTGGAGGACCTCCACCACGAAGCGCGATAAATGTTCTCAACCCGGCCGCGAACGGGGGCGGCGTAGCAGCTGTAGTGACGGGAAGTAGATCAGGACTTCCGCCAGGAGCCGTGGCGGTGCAGTACGTGAACGCAGCCGGAGCGCCAGTCGGCCCACCATCAACAAGTGCGGGAGCCTTGTATCGCCTGCCGCCGGGCCAGCAAGTAGAAGTGCTGCAGCATCAGGGCTCCGCCCAACAACAGTAAAATATTTTTTATTCAGTATTGCGAAAAGCCTAAGAAAGCCGAAATATCACATCGAATTCATTGTATCCTCTTATCCTTGATTTCCGTAGATCGCCCCGTCACTATTCTGGTCAGTATAGTTCTGCCGGTCCTCCTGATCGGATCCTGCCTCTGATTCGACGGGCAGCCCCTCCCGTATCTCAGCGTCGGCACACCTACTTGAACACTACAGGATTGTCCACGTGGTCGACGCCGAGGAGCTTCGATGGGATCGCGCAACTGCGGTGGGTCCTTCAACCGATACCAATGCCGGCGTGCGCCTGGTTTCTGCGGCCAACGTTCGGGCGGCGCAGTCCTCGCGAGCCGGGCCATACAGTGCGACGACGAGCCGGACGAAAATTTTTGAAAATGATCGGATTTTGACCGCGTCACGTCAGCACCAGCCCGCGGCGGAACGAAATGATCAGAAGCCCGTCGTGGCTGTCGCCGGCGCGCGAGGGGGTACGACTACAACCACAGGCTCCTCTACTTCCGCTGCACCCCTAGCCCTACAACCCGGGGGAGCTAGTGGTCGTGGAGCAGTTCCCGTCGTCCACCGTGCTCCGCCGGAGCACACGCCCTACACAGTGATCCAGACCGTGGTCAACCCAGACGGGAGCACCACTCAGTACCGGGCGATACACCAAACAGCTGCAGCTGCAGGATCAACAGCGATACAACTACCGCCGGGTGCGGCGGTAGGTGCGACGGCAGGGACAGCGGTGCACCAGAGCGCGAGAAGGGCAACAACCACGGGTGCGGCTACTTACAGGATAGTACAGCACGCGAACGCGCACGCGGCTGCGATCGGATCAAACGGCAGCATAATGCAAGGGGCGGTCGTGCAACCGGAGCAGTCCAAGTCCGTTTCGAAAAAGCGCGCAGCAGGAGCAGAAGTGCCAGTAGTTGCTGTGATGCCAGATAAAACTTTCGTTCCGCAGTTTCAGTGACTCTCAGTGATGCACACGCGCTCGCGGAGCGGCTACTCAGAAAGAACAGTACTCCTACGTACTCGCGGCAATGTATGGCACACGCTGGGATTGGAACTTCTGCTCGTCATACTTCTATGAATGTGGTGAGAGCAGCACCAAAGACAAAGAACGCGAACAGAAATCAGACTTGCGGCTTGCCGTACGAAAGACATCACAGGAGGCGGGGCCACCGGCAGCACGTGCCGTCTGGAGCAGTTTCGCTTTCAGTGAAACAGAATAGTAAATATAAAAAAAAAGAGGACCACCAGCACCAGGACTTCCTTGTTCAGATTCATTTCGTCTCAGCTTCGTGACCAGGGGACCCGCCTTCCATTTTACAACTTCAGCTAAGCCTAAGAGTGAGTCGCGAGTGTTGACCTCGAAAATAAAAGAGAGTATAAGTTGTAGAGTGGGGACACAAGATGATCAAGAAAAGACAGAAGGAGCAGAAGGAAGTGAAACAAGAACACACAGCATAGCCAGGAGAGTGTACTACAGGAGCGTGCTGGAGGTATGCGAAATGAAATCAGAGTTCAGAATAGTTCCTCGGGTTTGTCCACCTCTTTGACCCAAGAAAATAAATAAAATTTCAATATGGACCTGGACTCGTACGTGAAGGTACGAGAGGGTGCTCTTCGGGACGAGTATTACAAGTACCTGGACAGTCACCCCGAGCTGCAACAGATCCTCACCGACTTTCTCACTGCGCTGGTGGTGCACACTCCAGACGACGTCTACGCCTTTGCTGCTGAGTAACAACCAAGACGTGTAGTTTTGCAGCTGCAGCACTTACTTGTTTACTTGTTGTTGCGCCACCTGTAATCATGATCACCTTTCTTTTTCATATACTGCGTTCCTTTCATAATGTCCTTCATCGGAAAACAAGGGATCCATCGCGGCTTGTCCAAGGCATGATGAAATGATCGGTACATCGGTACACCAGGTATTTCGCGGCGTTTAAGGACCTAGAGGCAGGCGAAGAAACGAAAGGAGCGTCAGCGAGCTGACCAGACAGGAGACGATGCTGAGGGGGCCGGCAGTGGCACCCGCCACCTAATTGTTGTTTAGTTTTTTTGAAGACGGACCGGACGGCTCTTAGAAGCGCATGCTGCAACGTTGTCGAAAACGAAATGGAATGTTGAAAAGACGTTGGCCATCGCAGCTGCCAGGCAGAAAAACAGAAAAGCAGTCTCTCTTCGCGTCAGCTTCGGTTTCCGCGTGTCAGCATCAGCATCACCGTGCTCCTGTACTAGTACCTGTACTTACTTCTAATCGTTATCGTATTTCGTATCAAGGTGGGGCCTTACCCTTGTCGCCGTCTTGCTTCCGCCTCGAAGAACAAAATCAATCTCTCCATCAATGAAAGTCGCATGCTCGTTGTTTGCACGTGCTCGTCTGAATTTCGAATGAATGATGTACTTGTCGGAGAAGTAGATAATGATAGCCGTCCTCGTGGTCGACAAATGTATTTCCGTAGAACTACGTCGTGCTGGAGCTGGTCCCCCGGAATCGAGGGGAAAATAAAAGATAGTCTTTTACTTTGATTTTTGTCTTCAGATGGTCGGTTTTCGTATCGTCTTCGTCCAGCTCTCTCTCTCTCAGGCGCGAAGATTCATTGAGGTCTTTGGCGGCTTTTCTTCTGAAATATTTCACATAGATGCAATCAGGCAACCCCTCACCCTGCGACAAGAAGGCTTTTTCGGCTCATTATTACGACGCCTTCTCCTCGTGCAGCAGCACGCCCTAGCACTTCCACCTTTGCATCAAGATAGAACGGCGACGTTGCGGCAGCAGCTCTGAAGAAAGACACGGCTCCAGTAACTCGGTGCTGGGATCGATCGATCCGCGGCGCAGGTGAAGTTCAGGCTTTATCTCAGCGAACGGGTAGAAACATCATACCTAGTACGTGAAGGGCCCGGCCGCCCAGGATGAATAGTCAACATGCGCAAAATCGGCCCGCCGCGAGTTCTTCTGGTTCGTCTTCGAGCTCGAGCTCTTCGAGCGCGGCTTCTTCCCCAAGGCATGATCAGTATCCGGACACCGGTGAGCACTTCGTGGCGGGCGAGACGTTGATCCACCCCGCGCACCTTGACGCCGCGGTGCGGAAGTTCCTCCACCCGGCCCGGACAGATTCCGACGCGCAGGCGGCGCTGTTCGGGTTGGAAGAGAAGGCCGCGGAGAAAGCGCTGTGCACGTTGGGCGCGAGCGTCTCGCGCGTTGTGTTCGCACAGTACCAGAAAGAGCGACAGCTGCGGGGCTATGGTCGGACCAGCTGGTAAGTGGCCAACTGGTAAGTGCGAGGTGATGGGTTTCCCCTTGGGTGGCGACTT